>PVIU01015543.1:0-47947 GCA_004026605.1 Ondatra zibethicus
TCCGTTATTATAGATATCTTATTCCCTTCTCCAATATCCACCCTTCCTCCCACTCCCCCAAGCTCTCCCGAGTCCATCCCTTCTCCCTTCTCCCTCCCTCTCTCCCTTTCACCCAACCATCCACCCCTACCTCCACCCCTCTCCCCATTCCCGTGCCTCCACCTTTTGCCCGGCGATCTTGTTTGCTTCCAATTTCCAGGAGGATCTATATATGTTTTTTCTTTGGGTCCACCTTGCTATTTGGCTTCTCTAGGCTTTTGAGCTATAAGCTTAATGTTCTTTCTTTATGGCTAGGGTCCACTAATGAGTGAGTACATACCATAATCATCTTTTTGGGTTTGGGATATCTCACTAAGGATAGTGTTTTCTAATTCCATCCATTTGCATGCAAATTTAAGGATGTCATTGTTTTTTACCGCTGCTGAGTAGTATTCTAATGTGTATATATTCCACACTTTCTTGATCCATTCTTCCATTGAGGGGCATCTAGGTTGTTTCCAGGTTCTGGCTATTACAAATAATGCTGCTATGAACATAGTTGCACAAATGCTTTATGATTGGGCATCTCTTGGGTATATTCCCAAGAGTGGTATTGCTGGATCCTGAGGTAAGTTGATTCCCAATTTCCTGAGAAACCACCACATTGATTTCCAAAGTGGTTGCACAAGTTTGCATTCCCACCAGCAATGGATGAGAGTTCCCCTTACTCCACATCCTCTCCAGCATAGGCTATCCATTGGTGATTTTGATTTTAGCCATTCTGATAGGTGTAAGATGGTATCTCAAAGTTGTTTTGATTTGCATTTCCCTGATCACTAAGGAAGTTGAACATGACCTTAAGTACAACCCAAAGAAGGGAAACACACAAACTCTACAACCCAAAAAGAAATAACCACAGTTAATAACCTCTGGTCATTAATATCACTTAATATCAATGGACTCAATTCACCTATAAAAAGGCACAGGTTAAGAGAATGGATACGAAAACACAATCCAACATTCTGTTGTTTACAAGAAACACACCTCAACCACAAAAACAGACATTATCTCAGAGTAAAGGGTTGGGAAAAGTTTTTTCAATCAAACAGCCCTAAGAAATAAGTGGGTGTGGCTATACTAATATTGAACAAAATCGACTTCAAACTAAAATCAATCAGAAGAGATGGGAATAATCCATCAGGATGAAGTCTCAATCCTGAATATCTATGCTCCTAATATAAAAGCACCCACATATGTAAAAGAAACATTACTAGAACTCAAAGCACACATCAAACCCACATTCTCTTTACTTATTTTTCTAATCCCCATGCCCCTAAGCAGGCAAGTGGTATCCTTGTCGGAGCTGGTCTCCGACATAGGGGTATTTGCCACAAAGCCTAATGACCTGAGTGCAATCTTTCACTGGAAGGAGAAAAGAGATCCCCATGGTGGACCTCCACACATACACCATAATCCATGCATGCCATCAACATAAAAACAGATACACAGACACACACAGACACACACACACAGACACACACACACTAACAAGTATACGATGCCACCATCACCACCACACACTAAGTAAACAGTACGAGATTTTAAGGAAAAGACACAAGTGATGAAAGAGGTAATTTCACCATTAACACTTATTTCTAGGAAATCACCCAATTACCACAACTAAACCCTTGACGAAAAGGCAGAAGACAATATACTACTCATGTGAGTATTGCATCAGGTTCACGAAATATTTTTAACTTTTAAAAAACTGAATGAACAGTACAGCCCAGTGTTTACAAAGCATACTCATCATCAAGAAGGAAATAAAATTAATAAATAAAATTAAAAAAATAAATTTTGAAAAGTTTTGTAATTTTAAAAATGCAGATTTGCACAAAGCTCAGCTGTATTTTTAAAATAAAATGCCTTTCTGCACACAAATGTATATAAATGGAATTTATAAAAATAAAATTTACTCATAAATAAATGTATTTATAAAATAAAATGTCTTACTGAACATAAATGCACATAAATGGCATGTGCATTTTCCTAAATGAAATGCATCCCTCTCTATGTAATACAGTGATATCACCAGCTATATCAAAGGCGGGAGAGTATAAAATGCTTTCTACACCAGCCTTTAAAAGCTATGTCCATTTTCACAAATACAGTTTTCTTCTCATACAGCTAATCCATAAAACAGAACCTGAATCACCCAGGGTTATTTAGTTGTGAATATATGGCAAGCTAAAACAGACATCAAATGTGTGACATTTAAGGTCGTCCCCATATTACTGTGGCACTGAATTTAATGTCATGAAGGTCTATTATTGCCTCAGACAGTTAAAACACCTACAGTGCCTTTCCAGATAGACCTTCGTGCTTAATCATTTCACCCCCTTCCCACTGCATCTACATCAGTCTCCCAGCTGCACCACAAACCAGAGACATGCCTGTTCTAGAGTGGGTGGATAAGCCCCTTGTCTGTACCTTAGGCTAGCTCAGACACCCTTAGTGAGCAGAGACTCTGGTTTAAATAATCTGAAATCACAGTAGGCACAACTGTACCTTGAAAACCACGAGATACAAAGAGGCTTAGTGCAGAGCAGGTGAGTAAACCACAACACAAATGATGATGCCTATTACCTAGACAAGAAATTTACAAGGGAAAATAGTTTAAATGTTTATTGTAGCTCTAAGCATTTAATTATCCATGAACAAGACAACTGCAGTTGTCATCTCTTCAGTATTATATAGTTCAGTGACATATGGAAAAGGCAAAGAACTTTGCGTTAATCATTTACTAAGAGAAATAATTAAACTTTATCACTTATGCCACTATAATAGAGGTGGCCATAACAGTCATAAATGGTAACTGGTAATTAAACCACTTATCATATATGAAAACCATGACTGCAATTTGGGCTATTTCTTTTTAATTTTTTTAAATATGATAGTAAAATAAAATATAAGCTTGCACAGTGAAATTTCTAGAAAGCTGTGTTTTGTTAATTGTCATGCATCCAAATGAGTATTTCAGGCCTTGCTGTCTTTCCAAAATCGTCAGCCAAATAGCTTCTCCTAAATCCCTCCTCCAGCATCTCAACAGACAAGAAATGCCATAAAAGAAACAGGAGTCAGACACAGTGTACACATGGAACCTATCCAAGAAGCAAACCTGCAACCAACCACACCAACAATAATAATTGCATCCATCTTTCTCTTAGGAAGTCAGAATAAAGGCTTCAAAGGTAGCAGAAGCGCTTTCTGCTAAAGGCCAAAATTTCTTGTCCTTGATGTATCCAGGAATTGAGGCCAAAATAAGTTATTAAAAATCTTTGAATGTTTCTTGCAGCTTTCAGCTAATAGAGAATAATATATCTGCTTGAAACTCTGCATCAGAAGAAAGCATGAAATTGCCCATGGTGCTTAACTGGTAGTCTTAAAGAGGCATAGTGTGTAAATACAGACTTCAGGCTCCTGACTGTAGGAATGCCTGCCTGAAGAATTCTTAGTAGTTCAGAGCAATAGAGATCCCTTTGACCAGGAATGCATTCTTTTTGCCATAGTGACACTATTTATGGGAATAAAATCAGAGGGTCCACAAGTGAACTAGGTAGACCCGTCAAAGCAAACCCGAGGCCTAACTGCAGGATGTCAAAGGGCAATAGAGATGAGAGACATCTGAGCGGATTGCCAATGGGGAAACCGAATACCCAACATCAAGGCGTTCACATCACATTACAAAGTGTCAATGAGTCTCGATAATCAAGATATTTCCAAAGCAGCTGCAGTTATAAAATACTGAAAAATCACAAAATAATGACAGGAAGCATTGACATTTTGGTGGTTCCCAAGGCTGTTTCCTACTCTTTTTGCTTACTGACTCTTCCATCTCTGCTAGAATAATTTTCATATTTTCTCTTAATTCCTAAAGTTTAACTAGCACATGAGCAACAGTCCTTGTTGAGCTCAGTTTCTGAATCCTGTGAGTTGTGTGGGTAAGGCAAGCCTTTCAAAACCATAAGGAAAAATGAACAGTTCATTCTTTAGGTCTGTCAGTCCCAAACTCTACAAAACATAGTTAATATTGAATTCACAAAAACATTAGTGCAATGCATTCTCTCTTCAATCTATGACTACTTAGCCATCACTATATTCTACAGAATGAAGTATGTACATTGTCTAAGAGAAGCCCTTGAACACAGTCCAATTTCAGTCTTTCATCTTCTGTGACATAAAGACATGTCACAAAATGGACATTAGGAAATTCATGCAGTCTCAAATTCAGATTAATGAAATATTTGAAGTACTGGGTGACAGGCTTACATGCATGCCTTTGCTTTCTTTTTTACTTTTATTAGTTCTTGGAGACTATCATACATTATATTTTGATCATATTACCCCCTTCTCCCAAGTCTTCACAGATTCATACTCCCTTTCTTACCAATTTGGCTTTACGTTCTCTTTTTTAAAAATCAAGCCAAATATATGCTACCTGTATACTCTTGAGTGTGTAGTCATCCATTGGCGCATCCATTGACCTTACAGGGGCCACACCCTTATGGAGAAAAGACTTCCTTTTCCAGCAGCTATTCATAACTGCTAGCACCTCAATTAGGGGTGGAACATCAACCAACCACCTGATTTTACTTCTCTGCAACACTTCCCCCTCCACTGCCTACACACTGCCCAGTCGCTTCAGCAGGTTTGTGCTCCTCTGTAGCTTTAGCATGTGTCTGGAGAATAAACTGCGGTCTAAAAGTAAAACCTTAGAACATAGTTGAGGCCTACCAGCTTAACACTAGTTTGAAACACAGATCCATACATTTTAGACATTTCTTTCATATATACATCCAACTTAAGTGGCATTTATCCATAAAGAAAATTGTTATTAACAAAGTTCCAAGTATTTTGCTACAACTGTGGCCACAAACATGTTAGCATTAAATAAGATTTGGCTTTAAGATACATATTTAAACCATTACAGAATGATATAATTAAGTCTAATCCATAAATATTAATATGTATTTTAAAGACAGATCTGTTTACAAATTCATTCCTAACAGCAACTTTTTACTTAGCTGACCTAGAAAATCAGTTCTGTGAATCTCTCACAGGGTCTCCACTCTATTTTCATTTCTAGTAATATGGGAGATTATTTTTAATATTCAAGTGTTTCACGGGTGATATAATACATTCAGTAAGTCCTTAAGCCATGTACAATATTATATATGCATGTGAATCTTGTTTCTATTTCCAAAAGAATCTAAAGCCATCAGACGTTTAGATCTGCCCTTCAGAATCTATTGCCACTTTATTATACAAGCTGCATGAATGACCTAAATACACATCTACCTCTCTACTTTCTAATCACTACGAACTTATTGCTTAAGTAGGCCAATTTGTGTCCAGAAAAACTTCCCATGTATTTATTTCATTCATAGTTTACATGATGTGTCTGTTTAGATATCCTCAAAGCAATAGGCTTTAAGCATCAGTGACTAAAGAAATCGTGAATGAAAAATTCCTAAAAAGAAGCTGTGTATGACTGTAAACATCAAACTCCCGGAAGGAATCTATGTCCACAGAGACTGATAGACCAATTGGTATTTCAGAACTGGGGAGAAATTGAAACATTCTAGGTTCACAGGCTAATTACTTCATCTTTGGCTAGTGTTAGCCTTCTGTAACAGCCATTCCTTGTCCCACTCCATCTGAGCTAATCCCTAATGATAACAAATAAAACCCTCTTAGAAGCTATTTGCCTGGCAGCACACTAGCTTCCAACAATCTAAGAGCTAAGAAAGTAATCAGATAGCATCTTGGACATATAAAATAGTTTCCTCAATTCAATTTATCTGTCTCTCTCTTGTACCCACCAAAGTATCTTCAAGTTGCCTTGATTTATGACTTTCTCTTTTCTATAAAACTAAAAAAAGCCCTGTGAAACTGTTTCCACATTGGAACGTGGAACTTGGGGTAAACTAAGTCTGTGTTCCTGGACCACGATCACTCAGACGAAACCATCCCCTTAGGATGAAAGTTGTGGTCTTCATGTAGGCAAAATCATCTGTGAAATACACTCCCAATAATTAACTCCTGGTGGCATTAGAATTTTAAAAGAAAATGTACACACATACACACGCATGCCTTAGTAAACATTCTGAAACAGTTTTGCTCACTTGGAGGAAGAGGCTTATTTGGTTTGCAGGATAAAAGCCCCCACTGAGTGAATCAGGGAAGGAACTGGAGACAGGAAGCTGGAGGCAAGAGCTAATTAAGACAGAGTTCACAGGGGCTTGTGGCCTTACACTGCCTAAGAACAAACACATACTCAGTCAGGGGTGTTAGGTTCAACATGCTGTTGCCCAGTGGACTGGATCCTCCCACATTAATTATTAACCAAGAAAATGCCTCCACAGGCATACCCATGGGCAAATCTAATGGAAGCAATTTCTCAACTGAGATTCTCCTTTCCCATCTGTGTCAAGCTGGCAAGAACCAATCAGCGCACAGGATAATACTGATGTGTGGAGAGGTAAGTGGAAATTCAAACAGCAGGTCAAACATCAATGGATCCTTACTTACTGATCTTTTTTGCTCAGCTAGCTTTTTCTTCTTTTACATTATTCAAGATCCCAAATCAGGAAGGGCTTCTCCCACCATGGGTAAGTCTTTCTATGGCAGTTAACATTAAGATAACCCCCCACAAATATGTCCAGGGGCCAACCATTCTAGAAGACACCTCAATTGAGGCTTTCTTCCCAGGTGATGCTGGAATGAGCAATAGAAATTTAAAGCTAGCCACTGCCTTCTGTTAAAGTAAAAGGACCAGAAAGAAACATTGTCAGAGAACACACAGTCAGCTTAAGTGAACCCGCTCCATGGACTTACCCTACTAACTGCTTTATACATTGTGCAAAACTACAGAGAACTCTTCCTACCTTCTGTGTCAAAAAGCAGAAACCTAAAAAGAAAAGAAAGAAAGCCAACTGGAGGGTGAATTAAGTAGGTGGGAAGAGCCTAATAGTAAACAGAGCATAAGTTCTCTTTTGCAAACCCCAGTGTAGTGATATTTTATTTGTAGTTTAACAAAGAAAGCTTGCCTGAAGATCAGTGTGAAAAGCTAGCCACACTCGTCAGCCATACAGGCCAGGCAGTGGTGGCAAACACCTTTAATCCCAGCAGCCACACTAGTTAGGCATAGAGGTAGGGCAGCAGTGGTGCACACCTTTAACCCCAGCACTAGAGAGGAATTTAAAGCGGGATGAGACAGGAACTCGCTCTTTTTCAGTCTGAAGCTGTCAGAGAGCTGTGGGTTCTCTAGTGACTGGTTGTTTTGCTTCAGCTTGAATCCCAATATCTGTCTCTTGGTTCTTATTATTCATGCTCCCACCTCAGTTTGACTATTTTTATAAGGAAAGAAAGGAAGAGATGACAGAAAGAAAAAGAACAGAAGTGACTCTTCAACATAAAACACACACACACACAAAGGCCACATTTTAAATTTTATTTTAGCCTGTCCCTCAGATTACCTGCTTAAATGTATCATTCACTATTGGATTTTGAAGTGATGGATACGGTTTATAGTCTTTGTAAAACCCAGCTACTTTCCTGTCTTGTTTGATTCATCAGCCTTCACGTCAGCTTCCCAATCTGTCTTTTAAGGTGGAAAGTTGGAATATAAAGTTGGAAGGAAGGACTGCCTGTCAGATTTCCTCTTCTCAGCCAGTGTGCGTGATTGACGTAATGTTGAGTCTTCCACTTTCACCAGCTACACTTGAACACGTTATGAGCGTTCGTTTTCTTAAGCCTAATACAGTATGTTCTTTCTTCACGTTAGTTTTATTGTGCTTAAATCCACGTAAAATAGTTGCCATTTTGCTAATTTCAGGTCCAGTGATGTCAAGTGTATGCACGTTGCTGAACACAACCTCCAGCAGTCTTTGGATCACGAGAACTGAAGCTCTGTGTCCATTCAGCTGCAAGCTCTCATTAACTCTTCTTTTGTCTTGGCAAATGAAACACATTTTCTAGTAGATATGAAAATATATATACTCTTTGTGCAAATAATCTTCTAAAGATTGGATTCAAATGTCTCTGAAGTATTTAATGCATGGAAGCCTCCACTCAAAATATGTGGCCTCCACTTATGGCACCTCTTCCACAGTATAAAAATGAAAATGTTACTTTCTAGATATTAATGGAATCTGTGGGCCAGGAGTTGCTTTGGCAGGAAGCCACCTACATTTAAAATTTGGTCCTTTTTAATAATGTTAGAAAACAATAGAGAGCAGACACTATTTTGTGTGCTTCACAAGCGTGTTTGTTATTCTGCTTTTAGCAAAAAAAAATATGAAATATTCACATTGTTTCACAGATAGGAACTTGAGGCATATAATTATTCCATTCTGAAGTATTGGGTGTGTCATCAATGTGTTTTAAACAGTCACCTTTAATGTAGGGCAATGTCCAAAGGTGAAAGTCAGAGAGCATCTGGGTTTCAGTTCTCATACTGCCAAAAATTCTTCTTAAGCCTCCAAGTGGTGGTACTGTCAGCCTGCACAGTTCTGGTTCCTACACCATGCGGTGAGGTACTCAGATGCTAAGAGATCTGAGGCAACCTCTGTCCCACCGGGCTCTAATTGTACAACCTTGGACAAGCCATAAAAAAACACACTGCATTGAGATCCACAGCTAAGCACTGAGCCAAACTTCCTGAGACCAGTCCAAGAGAAGGAAGAGTGATCATATGAGCAAAGGGATCAAGATCATGATGGGGATATTCATAAAAGCATCTAACCTGAGCTGGTGGGAGTTCACTGACTTCAGAATGATAGCAGGGGAACTTACATAGGACCAAACTAGGCCCTCTGAATAAGGGAGACAGAGGTGTGGTTGGGGCAGTGGGACCAGGATTTATCCCTAGTTTGAACTGACACCTTGGAGCCCATTCTCTTTGGAGGGATACTTTGCTCAGCCTAGATATAGTGGGGAGACCCTCCATCCTGACTCAAAGTGATGTGTCAGACTTTGCTGACGCCCCATGGGAAACTTTAACCTCTCTGAGGAGTGGACGGGAGGTGGGGTAAGGGAAGGCGTGGGGCGTAGGAGGAGGGGAGGGAGTGGGACTGGGATAGGTATGCAAAATGAGAAAAGATCATTTTAAAAAAGTAAATAAAATAATAATAAAAAAACCCACACTGCATCATTCAAACGGTGACATCCACACATTGCTGCTTCAGAGGGTACAGGTATGAACAGACGAAAAATGTGTATTGGTCTGAAAAAAATGGCCCCCAAAGGGAAAGGCACTATTATGAGGTGTGGCCTTGTTGAAGTAGGTATGGTCTAGTTGAAGGAAGTGTGTCACTATGGAGGCTGGCTTTGAGGTCTCAGATGCCCATATCATGCCCAGTGTGACACACCATTTCCTGTTGCCTGCAAGTCAAGATGTAGGACACCTGGCTACTTCTCCGGCACTATGTCTGCCTGTATACCACCATGATAATAATGGACTAAACCTCTGAAAATGTAAACCACCCCAATTAAATTTATTTCTTTATAAGAGTTGCTGTGGTCATGGTGTCTCTTCACAGCAATAGAAACCCTAAATAAGACAGACAAGTAAAGTGAGTATGGAGACAGGGCTTTTAATGACTATAAAAATTATGACATTTTGCAATTAGTATGCATTAAAAACTGAGAAAATAAGTGTGGCTTCTGACATTCCAAAGAGACACTAACTCACAGCAAGATCTACATTCCTCTGGCCCTCAGAATCTTTCCAACCCCTCTTCCATAGGTGCATCAGTTTAGCCTAGGTTCTACAAGGTTGCATTTTGATTGATTATGATTTTGTATGATGCTTCCTGTTTGTTGCAAAAAGACGTTTCCTTAATGAGGCATGAGGACTACATTAACCCCTGAGTATAAGGACAAATATTTAGAATGCAGTTGGGATTTATACTGGTTTCGTAAAGTGAAGAAATAGTTACCGCCATAGAATACACCAATGTGTTACCCAGTATCAAATGGTGAGTCCTGAAAGCGTATGCATAAGTAACTCAGTTATGTAGACTGAGTGGTCAGTATTTGTACATTTAGAAATATATATGTGTAAACACAGAGATACATATACTTGATATATATATGTATGTAATATAGTAACAAGCAATTTAAAAAGAGGCAACGAATTTAAAAGAGAGCAATGGGGGCATATGGAGAGTTTGTGGGGGAGAAAAAGGAAGGGGGAAATGATCTAACATATTATAATTTCAAAAACTAATAAGTAATTAATTTTAAAACTAAAAGTAAGAAATGGGCAAAGGTAAATGAAGAGCCATTGGAGACAGAATATCAACTGTAAAGAGCCGCTGAGTGGTCATACAAGCCACTAGTTTCTCTGTGCTTCATTTCCTTATTTACAGAATTAAAATAATATTATCATGGTTTAAAAGGACAGAATTAGTACACAGACAGACTTAGAATACTATTCCGTATGTAATTAGTGTGCAGTAAACTTTGTAGTTCATTTTTTACTTAGCATTTCCTATTATGTGCTACAAATCTTTTTAGCTCACTCCATTCCTTTTCTAATTTTAATCTCTGTGAAAGCCTAGTAAAGCATTTACCATATCGTAAACACTCAAGGAAGGTGTCTTCGGGCTTTTACTCCCACACGTTATTATTCTATGAATTCCTCTAGTTAATATTTTGTCATGTTTTGCACAAACAGCAGATATCTCATTTTTCCAACAAAATCTTACAAATTTATTGCTAAAGAGGAAATAGTTTTCTTCAACTGGTTTAATTTAAAGTAGGAAAACTCAATATATATGAGCAAATCAGTATTACCATATGTAAATTATCAACTTATTTACCCCTAATTTGTGTGATGTTCTTGGAAATGCAGTAATATCAAGTATTCTGAAATTTTGACATTCATGTATTTACTATGTTCCTATTTCAGCTGCACAACAGTAATACTGAATATTGCAAATATGTTGGCATATTTGATTGGAATTTTACTGAAACATGAGTTTGAATGTATTTCCAAAGGTAGACACTATTAGTTACTGTCCTCCACAAAAGTGAAATCAACAAAATGTGTGAATGTACGTTGAGAGAGGGGACGTGGATAAGAATAGACTCACACAATTTTGAAACCCAATGACTCCCAAGAATAACACACAAGAAACAGGGAAAACAAAAAACATGATAATCTAACTACAAAATCTCGACAAGCGTGAGAGCTTTATGGATGATTGTTGTCATCAAAAAGCAGGAAGCCAGAGGGTCTGAAATGAGCAGAGATCAATATTTCAGTTCAAGCAGCCAGACAAGAGAAATTCCCTCTTCCTCAGTCTTTTTGTTGTGTCTAAGTTTCCAACTGACTGCATGAAGACCTCCCACAAGGGAGAGCAAAATATGCTTTACTCCACCCACCAAGTTTAATTTCCTCCAGAAAATCCTCAGAGCTACACCCAGAACATTCCATAATCTAATGAATGAACTTGTGCGGGCCAGATAAATTGATACATAAAATTAACAATAAGTGGCAGCCATACCTTTGTCGTCAAAACTGAAACATAAAGAATTGAAAATTATGTGTATAGGAAAGCAGGGCTATTAGTAAAAACTGTCCATAGCAGGCAACTCGGAGAATAGTAAAAACGCTAGCATCAGAAGGAACTTGCCCTTCCTTATTTATTACATGTATTTATTACTTATTTGTTTGTTTGTTTGTTGTGCATGTGTCCTGTGTACCCATGTACATGCACCAATAGCACATATAGAGGGGAGAGGACAGTTGGTGGGAATCAGTTCTTTTCTTCTACCTTGTGAATTTAGCTTAGGTCCTCAAGTTCAGCAGCAGGTGCCTTTACCCACTGGGATATCCTGGAGGCCAGCAAGCTGCTTTTCATTCCAAAATTGTTTGTTCACCTAATATGGCAATCAGTCAGGCACAGTGATATGTGCCTTTTAGGCCAGCACACAGGAGGCAGAGGCAGGTGGATTTCTATGATTGCAAAGCAAATTCCAGGCCAGCCAGGGATACATTGTGAGGTCTTGCTTCAAAATAAACAAACAAACAAAACAACAACAGCAAAAACGGAAATCAATATACAATTGCGCGAAGAAATGAACACATTAAGAAACTTAATAGGGAGAATGGCAAAATGGGTTAGGTAATAAATCATTTGCATGCGGGGCAAATGAGGCAGAGTTTGGGTTCCCATCACCCACTAAAAACTGGATGGACATGGCTGACCTTCTGTAATCCCAGCCCTCAGGAGATGGAGCAAGCTAGTTAACCAGACTACCTGGAACTCTGAGAACTGGGTTCAGTGAGATCCTGCTATAGAAAATAAATCTGAGAGCAACCCAGAAAGTCACTTTATATCACTTCTGATGCTCCACATGTTTGTGGTCAGACATACACACACACACACACACACACACACACACACACACACACACCAGGCACATGCTATGCCTGTACATCACATACATAGACATGAAGAATTTCAAAATAGGAAGGAAGATGGCAGAAGATGGCCCCACAGCCATACAGTGACACTTTGCTCTTGGGAACCCGAATTCATACAGACAGGGTCTTAGGACCCAGGACGAAGACCGTAATCTCATCTCGCAGATTAGAACATATTCTTTTACATCCTTCTATTTGATCTCTCCTTCAGTTATCAGGAACGCCCTTGGCTGCAAGCTATGCAAGTGTAGGGTGTAGGGACTCCCAGGGTGCATGGGAAAGGAAATTGAAACTGTTCTATTCAGAAACACGGTGTGGACACATTGCAATATGTTGAAGATGTGGGGTGTGTTTGTAGAGCTTCCCGTGCAGTGACGTCTGCAGTGAGGAGGACACTTAGCACAGGGCTTGGAGTCAAAGGAGGCGGCTTTCAGTCTGGACTCATCTATGGCCTTGGAACTGGAACAGGAACAACTTCCAGGCAGCCTTCTTATAGTTTTAGCTGGCGGTATTGGCTATTTTTTCTCTCCTTTCCTTCATTCTGCCTTCATCAGTCTTCCACCCAGGTTTATTCTTTTGTGCCCTAAAATTCTCTCCATTTCACCTTGCCATTCTGTTATAATTAAACTTAACCTTTCCCCTGCTCAGGGGAAATACGTCTAATTAGTCACTTTCCCCCTTTCTTTCCCCAGGTATAACCGGCCCATCCCCGGCATTATTTGTCTAAAAGCTGATTGGCAAATTCATGCATTATGTAAAAGAACAAGGCAAATATTAAGCATGTTTCATAGCATTATTATATGCTCAGTCTACCACTATCAGTTCAGGTTCCCAACAGCCACTGAATTTGTATGCCACACATTTTTGACAGAGCTATTTGAAGCATGTTAAGACTTGGATTCACTATGAAATTAATTGTTGACAGATCTCAGGTTCTTTTCTGATTTTTACAATACCTTGTGCATTTATAGATATGATGTTGCATTTAATAAGTGTATACTGACAACTGTATTGCAAATGAGGATGATGCGTTTTGCAGGCTCTGTCAATGGCGAGCTGACAATATGAACCAAAACAAATGCACAAAGTAAAGGAAGAATTTTTTTTAAAAAAAATGTTATCATTAAGCATGACTCAACTTGAACTAAAAAATTAAAAAACAACAACAATAATAATAATAATAATAATAATAATTTTGTAATATTCAAAATTAGTCAAAATAAATAAAAAGCATAATATTCTGGAAAATAATAGCTACTCATATCTTTACGTACAGATGACAAGATCTTATATAAGAAATTCTAGGTTTGGGGAGATAGAATTGTCAGTAAAGTGATTGCTTAGAGTTTGGCCCTGAAAACTCACATAAAAATAACAGGTTTGGTGGGAAACAGTTGAATTGCCGTGCTAGGGAGGCAGAGACAGGTAGATCCCCAAAGTCTGACCTACTCGGTGAACCCCAGACCAGGGAGAGATCCTATCCCACAAAAATAAGGCAGACAGGTTAAAAGCAACCACCAACACTGTTCTCTGGCCTCCACACACATGCACCCATTTTATAGACATGCATACATGCACACATACATGCAAGTTTTAAAAATACAACGGAAATGAAAAACCCTGCGAGAATGACTAAACACATGGAATAATATAAACATAAAAATTAGTTGTATCTCTACAAAATAGCAGTAAAATTTGAAAATGAAAGTAAGGGAATAATTCTTTTTATAATAGCATCAAGCAGAATAAAACACTGGTTCACTGAAAACAAAATATTTATAAAGAGAGAGTCGAAAGAAATTAAGGATCTGACAAAAAATAGCCTATGCTGTAAGAATTTAATACATTAAAATATTAATATGTTATTTAGTTTAAATAAATTACTTTTCACTTTATAATTATATTGTGTGGAATATATTTTTATAAATATAATATCTATTTATATAATGTATTATATATAATACATAAAAATTTAGTTTAAAATTAGTATTTTAAAAAGCTAATATCCTTCAATTGGCCTTCATGTCCAATGTTATCTCTGTCATTTATGTCTTTTTTAAGACCAATGAGCTGATTCCAAGATACATGTGCAAATAAGAATACAGAATGATCAAAAATTTAATAATGAAAATGCCAGAAGACACACTTCTACAGCTTTTTTTCTGCAAACAGTACCTAAGGTATTGCTGCTGTGCTGAATCCCGAAGCTACACATATATACCCTCAATGGAACAGACATGGGGATACAGAAATAGACCCTCTGACTATAGAGCCAATCAATTTTCCACAGTGGTGCCAGATTAGGGAGGAGGGTCACATCCTGTCACATGGCACATAGAATGGGAAGGTCATCTGTATACAAGAATGAAGATGAACCTCTACATCATATTACATTCACAAACAAATTTTTATTTTCAATACTTTATGTAAACCTCTTCAGAGAAAACCTGAGTAATTTTCATGTCACGGGCAATGGTTTCTTACATATTTCACAAAAAGAACAGCAACAATAATTTTAAATTATGTAATCAAGTTTTGCATGAAAATTAAATGTTTTCATGCTTCACAGAAATGTAAACCCCTTCTATATATTTCATAAAAAATGAAGACAAGCAAATAATGCCATAAAATGTATAATTATTATATATGTGATAAGAGAGTAACTCAATAATAAAATAATAACCCAAGAATTAAAAACTGGAAAGAGTTCGGTCGACACAATTCTCCAAAGAAGATATGTTAGTGACAGGTGAAGAGATGTTCAGTATGAAGACCTATCAGGAGAAGAAATTAAAACTGGACAGAAATTCCACTGTACATCCACCAGAGAGGCTAAAATAAGCAAAGAAAATACTAATAAGTGTTGGCAAGCATGAGAATAAATTGGAGGCAATAGACACTTTTGAGGTTGTAAAATAGACCATGTATTTTGAGAAACAGTTTGAAAGTATCTCAAAATATTGAACAGTTACCAGTGACTATAAACCCCTCTTCAACATATGTACCCCAAGAGAAATTATATTTACAAAAGAACTGTACATACATGTGCAGAATGATATATTTTAAATAGATTTTTAAAAAGCAGACCAAATAAATCAAATGGTGAATATATAACCAGAATGTGGAAACCTAAAATGACCTATGGGTGAAGTCCTTATTTGAAATATATAAATAATATTTCAGAAAAAAATAAAACAGAATGTTCAATAATATGTATTTATTTTTTATTATTTAAAACAAGGCAACAATTTTCTTTTCTTTTTTTTGGGGGGGGGTTTCAAGACAGGGTTTCTCTGTAGCTTTGGAGCCTGTCCTAGAACTAGCTCTTGTAGACCAGGCTAGCCTCAAACTCACAGATACATGCCTGCCTCTGCCTCCCGAGTGCTGGGATTGAAGGCATGCGCCACCACTGCCCGGCCCCAACCCCAATTTTCAATCTTTAGTAAAGTTGTCTATATTTGGACAGCTGCTACTTTATATCGCCTGGCAATCTAAGATCCAGTGTTGTTTTCCTGTCAGCTGTTACACTGCTAAGCTGCATGGCTGGTACACGACACATCTACAGCTTTGATTTTTGTACTTTTGTTCATGTCTGTTTATGACATTATTATGTATTCAACTTATAAAATGAGTTTCCTTACAAAAGCTTCATGCTTGTGTATCATATGCTTTGAAGCCCATGTGACGCGGTGATCATTTCAACACTAACAGTTATTCCAATTTATTACCGTTCTGATTTCCGATGCTCTGTTCTTTCAGGTATAGCAACTAAATCAGCTCAAGACGGTGCACTTAGCTAGAACTTTTTCCTTTTATTTTTGCGTAATAACAAACGGTAATCAATATTTGCATAAATAGATGTTTAACTCACATGGGTATTGACCAACACCCTTAACATACTACATTCAAAACAGAGGCAACAAGCATAGTATGGCATAGCAACCATTAAATGCTGCTAGTTAGGAAAGTTCTAGCTATCTGTAGTTAGTTAATAGCTATGAGTTAGGCCAGATAACTTCAGGATATTATGATTTTAAATTCTCTGAAAGGTAAGTTGGTCAAACAGCTAATACAGTTCATCATGTGTCCCAAAATGTTCATGAGAAATCCTTTTTATATTATTTTTTTATCTTTGCCATCATAAAATATTTCTAAAGAAAGAATACACAACTCACTTTAGTTAATAACAAGATCCAAAATTCTCTTCAGTAGATAGTGCTTCTTAATTCTTTAATTAAACAAATAAATCATCTGCCTGTATTCTAACTGAAGCTACAGATGTAAGAATTCCACCCATTGACTTTTGGACATCTCTGACAGTATTTATATGGTTATATTACATAATAGTTCCTAGTAGTTTATTCGCTGTGTGAATAAAGTTACAGTATACTGCCCACAGAAGTTGCTCTGAGTCTCTTTGAGTGCCTTAGTCATTCTATTACTAACCTGTCATAAATATTTGAATTCAGACCTTAACTTTTCAAGTTTCTTAACCGCAAACTTAATGTGGAAATAACCTATATAGTAGAGCGTAGCTTCTATGTGTGTCTCAATGTCATGCCTGGTACAACATATCAATTATTATTATTTAACCCCAACAAAACCTCCTTAGTCTATGGAGAACTGATGCTAGGAATAAAAAACAATAATGCCTAGGACAGTATGTTATCAGCTGTAAAAAATAATACATTCCCTGGCCACAAAACATCTTAAAAACTGTGGCTGATCACATACTCAGTATCGATTGTTAAGGCTATTGTTACCAAAAGAAATTCTAAAAATTTAACCTCATTCGATTTAGACTGCTATTACTCTTCATCAGACACCTATGCACATGTGAGTACATCAGACAGAAAATGATTAATCTGATAAATATTTGGAGGCATTAATTGACTCTTCATGTGGTCATAGCAACCTGGAGATGCTGCGATTGGGTGTAAGGCAACCTTCACATTATAACACATAGATGGAACTCTACTGTGTCAAGGAGAGCTTAAAGGGTAAATGGCTGATTAAACGACACTGGAACTAAATATAAAATGATAGGCCTTATTTCTGCTTTCAGTGCCAAGGTTAAAAGGAAGTTCTAGTTCACGTGATTCAGCAGACAGGCACATTAAATCACTGTTCTCCATAAAAATAAGGCCACAATAAATCTGCTAGAGAACACGCATAAGGCAGAAATGACCCCATTCACATTTTCTGTGATGACTTTAGACTGTAAATTCTAAAGACCTGGAATAAGATCTCATAGATTTTTTTCCCCTATAACATCAAGCAGAGTGGCACATTCAATATATTCAAGTAATATTGGGGATTACTGCTATTAACAAGAGATTGAAAGAATTAGTGGAAGAACAGCTTCAAGAAGACAGAAAGGGGTAAAAATACATCACTTAGCTCCTCTCATCTAGTCTTCTTTGTTGACTCCTTTCTACACACTTTTCTATGCCCTTAAATCTCTATCATGTCCCTTTCATTAGCACGCAGCCTTTCATTTCAATGCCTCCCACACATGGTTGGAACCACAGCTTACATCCACCACTCAACTGTGTCCAAATCTAAAGCGCATGCTTGCATTTCGTCAGTTCTGTACTTAGCCTCTTTCAGTGCATGCCCATAGCCATTATTTTTCCCCTTTTATACTGTTTCTTGACTTCCTGGGTACCATGACATCTCCCTTCTGTAATAGCTCCCTCTCAGTCTCTTGTGCAACTCGGCAAGTTAGCTGAGCTCAGTGACAATCCTTGGAGGTGCTGGAGAAAATCAATAAAGTAAAAACAGGATCACGGAAGCCATTTTCAAGCATTCTGTGGAGCCAGCGGGAGCAACTGACACAGTGCAAAACGCTGCAGAGAGTGGTGTGTTGCTAATGATTTAAGAAAATGGGGTTGTGTAACTGTATGGAGAAGAGGGGTCCATCTGCTTCACAGCAAGCTCTACTCTACAAACAATAATGAAGACAGTTTCTCAGAGCCATGCTTAATAAGCAAAAAATGAATTCCTTTCAGAACCTAAAATATACAGTAAGGTTTTTAAAAGACAGGCATTTATAAGCATTTACTGCTGAGTTTTGGCAATTATTGATGAAAATAAGATTCTCAGTTTCCTTATTTTGTATTATAGAAGTATTCAATATATTTGTGTATATATTCAATATATTTGTCTGTGTGTATGTGTGTTCGATGTGTCTATAAGGACACAGGTGTATCACAGCATACACATTTGTTGTTCTTTCCTCTCACTGTCATGAGGATTCCAGAGATTGACTCAAGTCCCCAGGCTTGCATGGCAAGTGCTCTTACCTGCTGAACCATCTGACTGGCCATTTACCTGTCTGGGGAGATTATGGATTACAAGACATACCTTTCAATTTTGCAAAGCATAACTGTTTAAAGGATATAATCTGTAATTATGGAAATATCGGGGCTGGAGAGATAGCTTGGCAGTTAAAGGTACCAGATGCTCTTTTAAAGGACCAGAGTTCAGTTTCCAGCACTCACATTATAGCTCACAACTCTCTGTCATTCTTATTCCAGAAGATCTGACACCTTCATTTGGTAGCAGGCACCATGTACACACACGGTGAACACACACACACACACACAAATAAAGGCAAACACTTATACATATGCATAAAATTAAAATAAAAATTATTTAAAATGTAATCAAGCATCAATGTATATGTGTGTAGGTATGTGCATGTAAGTATTTATACACATATATGTAGGTAGGACAGAATATATGTGTATAAAAACTATATCAAAGAATGTCAAATGTACCACTGAGCTCCAGTTACATGAGAATGGCCACCCAGGAAATGAAACTCAAAGATAACTATAAAAATGGAATGATCCAGTGGTCACAGAAATGAAGAAATGTTCTAAACAGTTTGAAATCCATCCAAGAAATTCCTTTTCGCTCATTTCACAACACATGATACAAATGGCCCTCTTCTCATCTGAAGGGATGCCCAAATGAAGATGGGGCAAAGACTGTACCAACATAGCTAGACAAGACGCCAAGGCCAGCTAAGCACCCCTTAAGCCTAGGCAAAGATCACAGGATTCTCTCTGTACCTCCAGAAGAAGGCAATCCTTCCAGTCCCTGACTTTGAACTTCTGACCTCCAAACTGAGAACGTAAGCTTTGTTGTTTTAAATCATCAGATTTGTGATACTTATCATCAGAGGCCCAGAAAACAGGCATATGATTATGAATGTGTTATTAAGTATTTCTCTTACAGTTTTTTACTTCCCAACATAAACTTTCTGAGATACTATAGAAAAATACCATATTTATTCCACTCATGCAAGAGAGTAAAGAAACACAGAGGAAGCAGAAAGAAAACAAGAAAGATTAGGGAAAAGAACTTACATTTTAATTGCATCAAAGGACAACCTGTAGGACAACCATAAACTCTAGAGCGATACAGACAATCTCTATCCTTAGTTATATCACTGCTTAATTATTTGCATTAGGACAAGGTACTTAGCATCTCTAAGCCTCCTTTCTACATCTATAATACAACAAAGAGAAAAGCCCTCCTACAAAAGTTAGGTGAAATTTCATGATCATCAATGCTAAAAACTCTGCACACTTAAAGGCCTATAGCAAGTAAACAAATATTCAGTTACCTTAAGTTGTTACTAATCACAGTGAAGTATCTAACCATTATAGAAAATGTGAATTTCCAGAAACTCTCCAAAAGCTAGCCTGATCTCCTTTCTCCAAGGATGATGAATTTAAAGAACTTCACCTGAAAGATGGCTAATCTTCAAACACTTCAAAGACCTACAAAATATGGCATTTAAATATTTTATTTTTTTAATATTTATTTATTTATTATGTATGCAATAGTCTTTCTGTGTGTATGCCTGAAGGCCAGAAGAGGGCGCCAGACCTCATTACAGATAGTTATGAGCCACCATGTTGTTGCTGGGAATTGAACTCAGGACCTTTGGAAGAGCAGGCAATGCTCTTAACTGCTGAGCCATCTCTCCAGCCCCTAAATATTTTAATAATTTAGAATTCTGTTGATGTGAGACACGACTGCTCCTGGCAGCACCAATCTCCTCCTGAGATAATGATGGGAACTGAAGACACTCCATATGGGAGTGTGTTTTCTTCTTGGCAAAACTGGCCTATTGGGCAAAGAACTGCCCTTGCTTCAACTGCTGAAAACAAGCATGCTGTCCAATCTGGACAAGTAGAATACAAGGATAAACAACTGCTGAACTTTGCCAAGATAGGGTAGGAGAGTCCTTAGGATATTCCTGCTTTTGAAAGTGGTCTGTCAGGTATTCTAGACCTATAGCCAGAGTTGGTTGCCCAGAAGTTACAGAGAGAATTCAGGTGACTGTCCAGTTAGCCAGTTGTTTCTGTCATTTCTTTCATCTTTTGGAAGCCACTGGCTTGCACTTCCTGCTTCATCAGGTAATATTATTTTCCTTGTCAGGTCTTTGATAGGGTTGAAGACTAGATAGTCATAGTTACTATCCTCTCATATCTCAACTAAGTTATATCAGGTACAAGACTTGACTCTTCAGGATAGGACAGCTATCGCAATAATCTCTGTTATTTGTGAATTACATATACATATATATGTGTGTGTGTGTGTGTGTGTGTGTGTGTGTGTGTGTGTGTGTATACACACACACACACACACACACACACACCCTGGACATTTAGTATATGCTTCTTGCTTGATGTTCTTGTTAGTTGTAGTTCCATTTTGTTTATTTAATTACCCTTTCTTTCTCTTGAACAATACATTTCCTGGAAGATGATAATTGTTCTTATTGTAAACAGTTTTATGTTAGGATTAGAACCTTCCTATTTAGACAAAAGAGGGAAGTGTTGTGGGAACTCATTCTGCCCATAGCTTTGGGCTACTTGTATTAAGGAGTGGCTGCTTCTTTGCAGACATGATCTCTTAAAAGGAGAGAAAGACATTGCATGCACTGTCTTGGTTGTGAAGACAGAGTAAGGTGGAGTGAAGTGGTGAGTAGCCAGTTCCTCACTCCCTCAATCCCCAACTCCATGAATCTGTTTTCCCAAGCCCCTTAAAAAATTGATACATATATAAATATACATATGTTTGTGGTTCTTGCTATAATTACTAAGAAATCTCTGATTAGGCCATGATTAGCATTCATATTCAATTAAAGTCACAATTCATTTCACGAGTGCAGAAAATAAAAGGATTCCCAAGTTGTGTTTATTTGTGACCCATTCTAACTCAAATCAACCTTCTAAAAGCATTTCTCTTGTTCTCTTGGTCTCCAAGATCCTACAGGAGTGAAAATAACATGTACTTCTTTTGCTAATCAATAGTGAGTAACACTTGAGGCAAATCCTTTTTCATTTATGCTCAACATATAAGCAGTATTTTACAGTGCACACTGGAACATCGGGATGTTCATTTCCTGGTAACAATTCTAATTCTATGAACAATGCACTCATTGCTACTTTACCAATAAGGGCATGGAAGTTCAGGTAAGAGTTGTATCAGTCTAGCATGTAATATATTCCTTTTATGCAAAAAAACTACATATAGATTAACAAAATAACTAACAAGTACTCATTACATAATGACAATAACAATTTGAAATGAATTACTTTTAAAAAATTTTCCTAACGAGTCCAGAAATAGACATTCGTAACCTCAAATTTTGAGTAACACATCATTTAAAATGTTTACCGTGTCATTAGACAAAAGAGAGAAAAATACAACCAATGAAGATACTTCAGGATAAGAATTCCTGTTCAAAACATTGTCTCTAGCCCATGGGATGCACTCATAAGTGGAAACACACAAAAGCTCACAAACCTGTCACCAACAACTTCTTGTGCACAGGTAACACAGCAGGCCTCTAAAACTCCACCGGTAGCCCAAAGTTATGCAGCAGCCTAATGCTTAAGCCTCAGATAGACACTTGAAGTCTAGAATCTGTTATAAAATCAATATTCCAGTTAAGTCGCTCTTTTATGCATCCTGACATCATAGGACACAAGGCCCTTCAATAAGGAAAATGGTGCTCAGTTGCTTCTCCCATTTGTCACAATGGGTAATGCCTATGAAGTTAGGCAAACTAAGTATCCCCAGGGGTCGTTTTCACTTGCTTAAGCATTAAAGGATGGATTCTCTTCTCCAGGAGTCATAGTGGAAACACTACACCCAACTAACATGTCAGTGAAGAAAGAAAACAAGTTCAGCTTTAACTCTAAGAATAGCTTTCAGGAAATAAAATTGGCAGACGTTAACAAAAGACTCAGAACTTCAACACAGAGTATACAGTCAGGCAGAGACATGGAAAATAAGAAAGCATTCCAGAGAAGCATCTACATTTTTAACAAGATCAGCCTGTCATAAGAACTGGGCAGATAGGAGCAGGGAAAATTACAAGCACATTTTCACCTTACTTTTGTATGACTATTAAAAAGCACTTACATTTTATGAGCTTTTTTCCATAGATGCAAAATGGTAGCTTTTGTGAAAGATGGTTACATGCAGTACCAGAAGAATGACTATCAAACAGACATCAGAGTATTCTCTGGAAAATGAAAATGCATTTAAAGTAGTGATTAATAATGGCATGTGTCCCTCTTACTAATAAGGAATCACATCGTAAGAGAGAGACTAACTGGGAGAACACATCCCTTCAGTGATGTATGTGGAAAGTGGCATCTTTGAACAAGACCATGCTTCTTAAGCTAAACAAGGCAGAAGAGCCATCTAGTGCATAACTGAGTAGTTAGTGTGTCTCCTTTGCATGCTGAGAAGAAAGCGAGCTTAGAGAGAGAAGCAAGTGTATAAATATTAGTTTTGAAAAAAATACGAAAAACATGAAGTATTGAACTACACAACATTTACTTCTTGGGCCAATAAATAATGCAAGACTTTGGAACTGTAATGACTCCATTAGCGTCTGTGCTTCTCATCTATAAGCAGTAAATTTACTTTCAAGTTCAGGTCCTTGACACAAAGTTCTCAATTACAAACAGCATAAATGCATCCTAGTTAATGTAAGTCAAAAGACACTTACAGAGGACATTACACTCATGGAAATCTTAAGGCAGCCGATGTACCAGGCTTTTGCAGTGACAGGAAGTACAGAAAGAACAACTCTGGTCCCATGACCTCCACACTACCGCCTTCATCAAGCAGCAAGGACCACTTTGCAAAGCAGTCTCTGGCATCAGCTACTTTATCAGGGATTCTGCAACTGTTGCCCCCATTAAGCACAATGGAGTTCATGGTGCCTCTTTCTTGTTGCTAATTTCCAAATTAAATCTTAACTGTGTGTATCTGGTTGATGGAAATGGCCATATAACTGCATCTTCAATGCATAAGAAACAGGGGCAGGGGACTGTTATTCTAGAGAATAACAGTTGACAAAGAAGGATTTCTACAAAACATGGAGCTTGACAAAGATGTCGAAAGGAGACTCGAAAATGACAAAGATGGCTGCAATGTACGAGTGGTAAGAACACTACCAGGAGCTCATGGGAGTCCACACACTGCTGCAGAGAAACAATCTCTGCCACAGATGCTGAGGCTGAGACCTGGAGCTGCCAGCCTCTCACCTACCTGTGACTACTCTCTCTCCCCACACCCTGCTCAACAGTGGGCTCCCAGTGTTCAAAGCTTCTACAACCTTAGGGTTCATGCCTCTGAGAACCCCTTTGCCTTAAACTAAACCTAATCCACAGCCACTTGCAGCTTTACCTCCAGGTCCCAAATATTACTTCACAGACCACTACATGCTTGACTGTCCGTCAACACACACCAACCACATCATCAACCTGTTCTATTTGCTTCATGGTGTGTCCACTTGCTTGTTTTCTCTGTTTATTTTTAACCTAACTTGCCTAAACATGTGCTCTGTGGGAAACGAGGGTCTTTCAGTCCAACACGTTGCTGTGCTATTGGCACCTAGAATAGTGTGTAATGTAGTCACTGTTAAAATCTATGTTGTTTAGCTAGTGAATCCCTGATGTAGCTAAATAGGCTTTTGGGGGAATATAGAAACAGAAGAAGAGCGCTACAGTGATGTGTTTGTGACAACACAGTAAAGCAAGGCTGACTACTCCTTGATTTCTAACCAAGCAATCTGCAGAAAGAACGATTCAAGGTATTTCAGCTGGCTTCTTCTCTTTTCCTTAAGACTAATTTTCTTTGTTGATTGATACATAAAATCACAAAATTATACATATAGTGGGTACTGTATGACATTCTGGTGCAAAGTTATACTGTGTAATACTGCAATCAGGTTAAACATATATCTCTTCAAATACTTATCAGTTTTTGACAGAGTCCTATGATTATTTTATTATTGCAAAAAAAGTAAATGACAAAATATATCCCTTCATGATGAAAGCCTTAGATAATAATATGTCCCTTAGATACAGGGACATATTTCAACATACCGAAGGCAATATACAATAAACCAACAACCAAGATCATGCCACAAAGTGAAGAACCAAAAGCATTTCCACTAAAATCATAAACAAAAAAGGATGTCCCCTCTCTCCATGCCAATTCAACATAGCATTTGAAGTGTTGGTTAGAACAGTGAAACCAGTGGGGAAGATGAAAGGGATTCAAACAAAAAATGATGAAGTCAAAGCACCCTCAATTCATATATCTATACACGAATTTCCTAAAGATTCCATCAGAAACATCTACAGCTGACTTATCATTTCTTTATGATTAAGATTTTACAAAAAAATATCTTTCCCCATAGTCTGTTGTTAAGTACTTGACTTCACTCCATTACTTCAAGTCAACATTCTGATGAGAACATTATCACAGTGGCTCCCTGCTATCAAACAGTAACAGAATACACATTTAACAATTTTTCCAACCTTCCCCTCCCCTGTTACTCCTTCCAGCCTCTTTTAAACCCCACAACTCTTTCAACTCTTTTGAAATTGACTGTTTAGAGTGAGATTATGTGGCACTTGTCATTTTGTGCTTGTGCTATTTCACTAAACACAATGATCTCTACTTCCATCCTGTTTCCACAACTGACAGAATTTTTTGGCCCAACAATAGTCCATGGTACATGTACATTTAGAAGGTTTTCATTTCATGGCTATTGAAAGTAGTGCTGAAATAAATATGGGAGTCCACATATTTCTTCAACACACTGAAATCATTCCCTTTGGATATGACTGGATCATGTAAAAAAATTAGGTTTGATTTTTAACACCACTTTTTATAGCAGCTTCACTGAGAACCAGGGTGCTATGCAAGGGTTCCTTCTTTCTGTATCCTCACCAGCACATGGTGACTTTCTTTTGTCTTTTTGAAATACTCATTCTCACTGTTGTGAAGTAATAATGCCACTGTGACTTTGTTTGCATTTCCATGATGATCAGTAATACTGACATTCCTTATTCAACTGTTGACCATCTACATAGCTTCCTCTGAGAATTGTCTACTTCTAGTAAAGAAGTGTTTTATTTTTATCTAATCAAATGTGTTTGCCTTTACTTTTGTGTCCTGTTCCAGGCTTCTTAAAGTTAAGAACACAAAAGGGCATAGCAGAAAGAAAGAAAGAAAGAAAGAAAGAAAGAAAGAAAGAAAGAAAGAAAGAAAGAAAGAAAGAAAGAAAGAAAGAAACTGATTAGAAAAGAACAATGAGCCTACAATTACCCATTGCAGAATACAAATCTCTGCCCCTAAATTTCAATAAGCATCATAAGACTTTTAGAGGATTAACTATGGCCCACATTTCTAAAGAGTTCATTAGAACATGATATAAACAGATGCTTTATAATTGGAAGCTAATAAAATTAGTAATGCATGAACAAAGACACCCACATTTGAGTTCACATGCTCTTGACACGCTAAAGGAGACGTCTGTAAAATAATACAATCAGAGTTCTACTGAGGGAGATGATCATGGCTTTTAACTTCATACAACTAAAACTGACTGGAAATCTGCTCTGTGGCAGATATGTACAGTGCATAGTAGACTCCTCTAAATTTCTTCCTCGGTATTAACCTTAAACACACTTCAGTCTCCAAAGATTATCTTGTCACTCGTAGATAAGGCCCAAAATAGGCTCCTAGTTTCACTTCTTTTATTTTTAAAGCATTTATTGGCTGAACCAGAATGAATCATACTAGAGCCACTAAGCCACTGAAAACACCTTAATTTACCATTTCATATGATAAATATAGTAGTAAAGGAAAAACCAGCAAAATGTGACATACACAAGATGTCATAGGATCTCAAATGAATAGTACTCCATCAAAACGATACTTAATTTGAAAAAGACTTCTTGAAAATTTTTCTGAGCATTCTACATGAAGGGCAAAGGGACAGGAGACTCAATCGGGGCAAAAAAGGGTCAAACATGACCAAGCTATGACAAATACAGATAACACAAAATATGCAAAGATCTAGTGTAGAGTTTAAACACTACCACCTTAAAAACTGGAAGTTTAGGAAACAGGGTCCAGAAGCCCCAAGAAGAACCTAGAGCAGAGGGATGTGTCTAAACCACTTTACAGTCACTGTCACAGCAAAGATTGACTTTCTCAACTCTATGCTCTCTTCAAGAAAGAAAAACTCGTTCGCTGCTACGTCACCTTCTAGGCTGACATGGATCTTCAAACTGAATTCTGAAGTTATACTTTAAATATGTACACAGGTGCATCAAATACAGCTTCATTGAAGTCAGTTCCCTCTTCCCTCCTCTCTTTGAAATTATTTTCCTATTAACAGCTTCCCTGAGAGGGATTGCCCCTTGTCTTTCTCAGTGCCCAGAACGCCTCAGAGTCATCGGGCTTGGTTGATCTCAAATTCCACCACATAGCCTTCTTCGTTTCCTTCTGGATGCCAGGAACACTTTCTAAGTGCTTTTGGTCCACTCAGCAAATTGCCTTTTCAAACTTTCTTGCTAAGTTTCTAGAGCAAAGGTTCTGGTCTTCGTGTTCTAAACACGATCTTCATTCTCCCTCCCCCATGAATGTTTTTCAAGTCTTGGGAGAACTTTCAAATTACAGAAAAGTTGAAAAGCCAGTACAAATCATTCCCTGGGGAATCTTTTGCAAACCCAGGTTTGAATGCATCAGTCAAGGTTCTAGATCCCTAACTACTTATGCCAGTTCCAATGAGATATGAATGCCAGACACACAGGAAAAAGACTCTCTGTCTTAACCTACAAATTAGAATTACCCAGGAAGCTCTCCTGTGTTTCTTAAATTCCGGTGATTAAACATTTCTTCTCTCACCCCATACTCCAAATTCTTACCTAATTTATCTGACCTAGATCCAGGCATCAATGATTCATAAAAGCTTTCCACGTAACTTCAATGTACCACCTGAGATGAAGCCACTTTTCCTAGTGTGACTGGCGACTTCTACTCTAAGGGGCTCTTTAGGTCCTGCAAACAAAACGAGTCAGGGTGTCTGGTGTGCCAGAGACAATGAAATAGTCAAAGTGAAACGCTGCCTTCTGTGCCTGCTGAGCTCTGGAGTGCGGAAAATGTTGATTGCAAAGGAACTACTGAAAACGTCCTGACAGGCAAGAGGAGAAGTGAATGTCCATTTCTCCTCAGCAGCCTTTCAAGAGCATCCTTCATAAGCCGTCCTCCTGGGGCTACACTGCTTTCCAACCCTAGCCGTCAAGGAGCCATTTAAAGGGAGCGGAGAGTTCCGCATTTGGGTGAAGTCACTCTAGAAATTGCCAAGTCCTTAGGGAGTGTGACCTAAGCATCCTGTGATTAATCCAGCAGACCCTGCAGCTGAGCCTGCTGCACAGGGAGTCCCCAGTCTATGTGGGACAGAAAGGGCTTTGTAAGGGGATGGTCCAGAATGTGGCTAGTTAAGCCTAAGCTGCTTATTTTAGAACAATGAGCAATCACATCTGAGCAGCAGCTGGACTCTTCAGGATAGATCTAAGAATCATCTGGTTTCAGACTGATGCTCCTAGGACTGAGGGCAAAGCCACCAACAAAACTAAGACAGTGGTTGTATTGTCATTAAAATTAAAGCAAGAGGAAACCAGACATTATAGAACAATATAACTCAGAAATTGGCTTCCAACACACAAACCTTTTGCCAACCCCAAGGAGTTAAGTCTGCTTTTAACAGAGACTAAAGGCTAAAGAGTCATCTTGGGGTTTTCTCAAATTAAGGTAAGTTCTCTGCATGACTAGAAAAGGTAATTTTCATTTAAAAGTTGTCAAACTCAATTACTGTTTCTTTTCAATTGGAAAGGAATACAAAGAAAACTAATCCTGTCTCCTAAACCAATTAGCCTTTTGGCATCTTTGCCCAAATCCTGACAATTGCTTAAGCAGCTAGACTTCTGACCCCTTTACATTTTTGCCTCTAACACTCTCTGCACCTCACCATAACAATGCTCTACTGGTCTCCTGATCTTTCCACTCTCTCTTCCCATCTCTGTACTATGATGTTCCCCCAAGGCAGAGCTGAAGGATTGCTTACCTAATTTCCCAAGTTCATTAAAACAGTGCATAAAATGCTCCAAGGTTGCAGCATTCCAAAAGCAGAATTGTACTATGTAAGTGTTTCGTTGTTGCTGTTGTTAAATTTTAGGTTTTGTAACATGATCTCACTGCACAGCCCTCCTCACTGCACAGCCCTGCCTGGCCTGGAGTTCCCTGTGTAAACAGACTGCTCTTGAACTCATGGAAATCTGCCTACCTCTGTATCCTGAGTGCTAGAATTAAAGGCATGGCCACCAGACCCCGATATACAAACGACATTATAACTGAGTTTTCCATGCCACACATTTGTGGTAAATTATAGTAAAATCTTTGTTAATGATGTGACAGGTTTGTTAAAATATACACTGCAGGCTGCTCAGTGCAAACCATGAGGACCTGAGTATAATCCCCAGATAGAACATCCATTCCGTGCATCATTTAATCCCAACACTGGGCAAGCCAAGGCACACAGATCTCTGGAGTTCACTGACCCCCCAACCTAGATTAATTGGCAAGCCCTGGCACTATAGGGTCTATGAGAGACACTATCTCAAGAAATAAAGTGAAGGACTTCTGAGAGAAAGCACTGGAAGCTGACCTCTGACCTCCACACGTGGGCAAAATGCATACACATGCTTACACGCTCGTGTGCCACACACTCAGAAAGATGTGTTGATTGTTGGAGCCCATCTGTGATTTCATAAAATCAGTCTGGGATAGGGAGTTCTACAGTGTTCCTCATAACCCTCTGAGTGACCCTTACATACTGTAAACTTTGAGAGCCACTAAACCACAGAAGTGTTTACAAATCCGTAGAGGTTTTAGATATATTTACTTTGGCTGGAAAAAAGAAAGCATGGCAGCTGTTACCAAAGCCACCATCCCAGCTAATGAGGTGCTGGCACTCTGCAAATAGATTTTGAATAACTACTCTCAAGGATGTGATGTGTATTCTGTATCAGGATGGGGGATGGAAGAGCTCATTTCCACAGGCTGTCTGAACTAGGAGATCCCGAGACCATATCATTAAGGGAACTTCTGACTAAACTATGAGACAAGAAGAGAGAGCTACCTGGGAAGACAGCTATAAGCTAGAACAGGGAGTGGGACCCAGCCTCTCTCGTGCACCCCTGGCCTTCCTGGCCCATTGTGACCAGTGAGCCTGAGAGACTGACTAGGTATCAGAAGCCCAATTTAGTTTTTTATTTCAAACAAAGTGATTAAACCCAGTGAAGTTCTGCTACGAATTTCCGTGGCTGGTTAGTGACAAAATAATTCTCCTGGACTTCCGCAGCTGACACTAACTCTAGAAGTATGGATGATGATTTCACTACTGCAAATTATCTTTTATCAAAATCCTAGAAAGTTAACATAAGTCACAGAAAGTGCAAGTATTTGAAATTTTATACATATAAATATGCCACTTTATAAACAGATGGCTTAAAATAACTGCATTTTAAAAGAAAATTGTCGTGTGAAAGACAACTGCAGTAAAGTCCTTTATGTTCTCTCCTCAGAGTTAAAATTCATTTCTGCTTCACAGAAAAACAGTGATTACATTCACTTTCCAGCATTTACATAAAATGCCCTCTTAATAAAAGTATTTTCAAACAGATTTCTTCTTCTACTCACACTTGGTATGCCTATCGATGAATTTACAAAGACCTCAGTATTTTAACAGATAAGTACATTGCCAGGTGCCAGGGACTTGTGTGTGTATGTGTGTGAGTGTGTGTGTGTGTGTGTGTGTGTTTGTGTGTGTGAGAGAGAGAGAGAGAGAGAGAGAGGGAGAGAGTTTTAAGGTCCACTAAATTGACCCAACCATCATATATTTACAGTAAAAATTATAAATACAATATCAGAGTCAGGTGCATGAGAACCAACAACATAAATAATTTCAGTAAGTTTCTTAATTTTAAATATCATCTGTTTATTGATGACTCCTAATTTATGTCTCCAGCTTGGACACTTCTCATGAGCTGCCAACTCAGAACACTGGCTGAGAGACATGTTATGCTGATCAATACCAAATCACTAACCTTCTCTAAATTCCTATTCCGAAGCTGGTCCTCAGAACACAAAAGATAAGCCTATCTGTTGGGTTGCTAAACTTGGCATCATTCCAGAGTCTTATCTAAGCGTGATCTAGCCATCAGAAAATTCTTTCCTCAGACAGCTAAAAGGCATCATCGTTCCTTACTCCCTCAGCCATCACCACCATCTTCTTCAGCAGCCTTCATCACCACCATCTTCTTCAGCAGCCTTCATCGCCACCATCTTCTTCAGCAGCCTTCATCGCCACCATCTTCTTCAGCAGCCTTCATCACCACCATCTTCTTCAGCAGCCTTCATCACCACCATCTTCTTCAGCAGCCTTCATCGCCACCATCATCTTCAGCAGCCTTCTCAAAATCTCCCCGTGCTGCTTCTGCTGCCACGCAGTCTCCAAGCAGTATAAAGAGCAATGTACTAGAAGCTTCCTAACAGCGTGACACTAGCTATAGACTCTAGGAAAACTCTCCATGACCTAATTCTTCCTTTATATCTATCTAAAATTCCAACTTCTACCCCATTTGCTTGTTCTATTCCAACTCTGACCCAGACCATCCTGCTATTAATCCAACATTCTGAGAAAAGAGCTATTCCTCCTTCTTGAAGAAAGATTCCTCTCCATACACCTGCATTATTTTCCCTTTGCCTTATTTGTGTCCCTAACAATGGCAAGCCATCTTTTAGTACACCAAGACTAATATCTGTATTGGTCAGTGTCTTGGCAAGTAGGTGCCACACTGAAACTGTGAAGAGAGTGAAAGATTATCGACAAGGAAGTGAGCTATTACCAGTATCAGTCCTGAAGAGAAACAATAAAATGAAGATAGCTGAAACTAGAAAAAAAATTACCTTAAAGAAGGCTGCTTTGAGGAAAGTTCTAGAAACTGAAAAGGGCAGTCATGAGCACAAGGCTAAAGAACGGAGCCGAAACTCAGATTTCTCCCTGCCTCAGATCTCTTCCCAAGAGACCTATTAAGACAAAGCAGACTGGTTTGCAGGCCAGGGGAGAAAACAAAACAGTCCAGACTGGTGGACAGATCGGTAGGAGTCGTTCTAAGTGTCCTACACTTAGAAATCTTAGCTAATGTATCTCTTCCCATCACATGCATCACTGTCTGACCTCTCTTACTCAGTTTGCTTTTCTTTTTCCTTTCTTCCACACTAAAATGTTAGCACTAAGAGAGAGCAAGAACTTTTGTTTGCTGGTGTTTTGTGGTTTCCCTAACATCTAACAAGACCTGGCAAATATCTGGCTTGCAAGTATCATGTACTGAATGAGTCAACGTAGCTGGAATGACAATTACCTTTGGAATATGGTTTTAAACATGATATATAAACAATAGTTCCTTAAGAACAACTCCTCTGAGGCTTTGGAAAAACAGAAGGTGATTATGAGCTGATTCACGATCGTTGATGTACAGCACAGATGTCTCTGATTTTGTTAAAAAACTGAAAAAAAGACACTAATATATACTCCAAAAGACAAGTGGGTATTAAATATTTTAGTACCTACCCTATCTACCTGCTTTCACCATGAATAAATCAACCAACCTTCAATCACAGGACACTTCATGCCCAGAGCAAGAAGTTTACTAAAGAGAAGATCAATGAGGAAGAGATGTTAGGAGAACCGCTGGTTATTGATTTTCTAAACTATACGTCTCATTCGCTTGCTCGATGTGCACGGCAATCAGAAAAGCATTGCTTCTTACAGCATCTCAGACTCCCTGAAGCTGATGCAATTAAAAGAAAAGAAAAACAATGGGGGAAAGGGCAAATTTCTGTTTTACTTCTGCAAACTAAAAAATTAATAGTGGTAGAGATGCTATCATTTGCTGACTGTAATAGCAACCAGCTAACATAAGGGAAACAAAGAAAACTCTGGAATTATATTAGAGAAAAGGTTTTTCACGCCCATCCCCAGTTCCATATGACAAAAGTATCAGTCATTAGGTAGTGGAGGTCTTTCTTTCCTCTCAAACAGATGATCTGAGATTCAATCTCCAGCAGAAAGGAAGGCAGAGGCAAAGGAAGAAGGTGGCCACCAACTGTAAAGTACTATAAATTCAAACAACATATCATAAACACAATAATATCAAGGAGAATCATTTATATCTTCAGACAATTACTAAGCTGGGTATGCTTTTCGTAATTCTGTGATTCTCGTCTTCCTCTATTAGCAGGAGTAATCACTCCTAATTTTTCATCCTGCCCACGGGAGGCTGGCACCAGGTCCTCTCAGACTGGGTGACCCCTGTTTCTGCACGGAGTCAGCCTTGGTGCAGATGCTCACTCACCCAGAAACAGGAGCAGGAGGAGGCTCCTGGGGAGCAGTAAAGCAAAACTTTATTAGTTCAGTCACTACTACTATGCAAGCATTCACTGATCTCAAAGAATTGCTGGTATGCCATAATCTTTCACCTTCAAAATTGATGTTCCAGGTGATCGCACTACACTTGCGAACCAAGTCCATACTAAATGTTCCCCCAACTGAACATTCCATTAGCCAGATTCCAAGGGTAGCCACAGCAAGGGTGGCACCACGTTGTAACCCAGAAAGCATGCTATGCAGGATAGCAGGAGTACAAAAGGACCACAACATCCTAACTGTAAATGTGCACATAATTATGTGAATAATTATGTGCTCTTAACCGCTGAGCCATCTCTCATGTCATAAACACATGACTAGTTTCTTACAGTTCGTTCAGATTTTACAAATGCTGAAATAGTAGCAGTGCACTCAACACGTGCAGCAAAGGTACAGAGAGCAATACACAGGTCTTGAGCTCAGCTAGAACACAGCCTTGTGGATTCCACACAAGATTCTGAACCTGGGAAACATGAGGTTCTGAAGCTAAAAGCCCACAGTGAGCCACTCTGCTGTCCAGTCCTGTCACCAAAATTTCACCAGGTAACCAGTTTCAAGGACACTTGTTAAATAAATCAGAAAAACAAATATACTCCTCTTTTCCCTACAAGAAAGAGTTATCACGTGTCACTAGGCAATAGTTCCCAGTTTGGAGGCACCAGCAGAGCAGGGCCTGTTCCATCTGTCTTTTGGATTCAAACAATTCTGTCCAAAGTGAGGGAAATGTCTGGGAAACAAAGAGTGCTTTATTGACACAGGAATGACATCTCTCTGTGGGTCGCTGGGGAATTCATACTCTGTATTGTGTACACTAGGCATCTTGTTCTCTTGTGAGTACTTGCAAAACACAGCACCCTCTGATGAAAAAAATGGTCTCAGCACAAAATGTAAACTTGTGTTTTATCTGGAATCTGACACCAGCCTATTTGCTAAATAGCCCTACGAGACAATAGCTCTCTGACCATGTGGTTCTTAAACCTGACACCAGACACCACCCAGAAGTTAGAGCCCGCAACCCATTTCCATTGGCATCTTGTTTGTTTTCCTCGGGCTTTCCAGATAAGCCTCTGCACTCCAGACCAAAGCCGCACACAGGCAGGACTGCTGATCTGCTGATCTGCTGAGTCTGCAGCCAGGGCAGGAGAGCCTCGCTGAGTCCCACAATGGCCACGGTCTGCTCAGTCGTCAGCATGAAGAACAGCATCGGGCCTAATAGCTGGAGGTTGGCTTTGTAAGCGGAAGCCAGCAATAGGAAGGGACTAGATTCCAGAGGGCCACCAATATCTGATTTCATAGTAATAATCAAGAACTCTGCTACAGAAAGAAAAGACGCAAAGCTGCATTTACAAATGTTCACCCCATTTGTATCCCTAAAGGTATCTAAAATCACAAAAGACTTTGGACTCAGATGAACAGCGCTTCAGCTATACAGAGGCTCGGCTGAGGCACCTATCATCAGTACAAATAATAAACAAGAATTATAAAACTGACATTTAATGAAGGCTATTCCGCACCAGGTCAATGAGGTTTGTTGACCAGATGTCTTCATTGTCTCACTAACCACAAAGGCAAACTATTTTAATTGTTTAAATGTCTTGTTTTTCATCTTTAAAAAAAATAATCTGACTTACCTTTTCAGGATTTTGGCAAAAATTAAAAATTAGCCTTTAGTAATGGATATATGAAATCATAAAATTAATGAAAATGAAATAAAATTTATGCCCTGGCAATGCTGAAGCATTCATGGGCAGCCCATATATGGCAATTCTATTGAACTTGTCCATATTGGGTTTCATGAGGACGAAAGAGGGCACCAGTTCTCATTATAGATGGTTGTGAGCCATCATGTGGTTGCTGGAAATTGAACTAAGGACCTTGGGAAGAGCTGGGAGTGCTCTTAACCGCTGAGCCATCCCTCATGTCATAAACACATGACTAGTTTCTTACAGTTCATTCAGATTTTACAAATGCTGAAAGATTAGCAGTGCACTCAACACATGCAGCAAAGGTACAGAGAGCAATAATCAGGTCTTGAGCTCAACTAGAACACAGCCTTGTGGATTCCACAAACTTAAATAATGAGCTAACAAAAACTCAACAAAGATACTGAGCAAAATACTTCCTCATTGAACTCAGTGTGTACAAAAAACCCACTCCAATACACAAGTGAGCAACTAAGAAAGTAACAAACAGTCCTGGAAATATACTGAGGACACAGATATCATGGGTGTAGCCTTGCTATGTCATCTGGAACAACACACACAAGAACAACAATGCAAGCACTGGAAAACAAAGCATTAGTCTAGACAGGCAAGAAACCAAGGACCTGTGGCAAATATAACCTGGAACACATGTCCTTCACTTAGTAAGCTCAGAGCATAAATTTCACACTTAAAACCCATCTTCACCATAAAGTGTATGTTCATTTGGAAAGTGTGAGGTTCCCTAGTGGTTCTAAGACAGTAGACACTTCTCTATGGGGGCTATCTGTGGCTATCTATAATTCCCACTCAAGCTGCCTGCCAGCACAGCAAAAACTGTCCCAGTGGTGAGTGAAGAGTCAATGTTTGGCTCTTTACTCTGCTTGTCTTTGAGATATTTTTGCTATACTTACATGTGTGTGCATGTATGTATATAAATATATATGTATGTGTGTACATATATATGCATGTATGTATGTTATGCAGGAATGCGTGCATGTAACATACAAATTAAAAAACAATTTTATAGGTAAATAATCACTGATAACAGAAAAACAAATTTACCAAAATGACCTATTAGTATTGCTAAAACAACAAAAGAATAAAATGGCGTGGTTAAATTATTAACATAAATATCTAGAAACAGAAGCAATGAGAAAGTTTATCAGGAAAATTAAAAAAAAAACCTAATAGAAAACATCCAGGAAATCTGGGACATCGTGAAAAGACCAAACTTAAAAATAATAGGAATAGAAGAATGAGAAGAATCTCAGCTCAAAAACCTAGAAAATATATTTAACAAAATCATAGAAGAAAATTTTCCTAAAGAAGAATGTGCATATAAAGGTACAAGAAGTTTATAAAACACAAAATAGATTGGATCAAAATTTTAATCATAGTGAATGAGAAATATTGATTCACTAGACAACTTTGAGATTTATCTTATACATCTCTAATGAATACATATGAGTCTATGAAAAGATGCCCAAATAAATCAAATTAATACAATTTCAGTTGACTAGATGGAACATGAGGTTGACTATTATCACAGTAGCAATACCAAAATGATGTCTATTCTCCTTTTAATATACCCATTATAGTCACAGGTATCAGTCTGCAATATAACTAGGAATTATATAGCACCTATAAGAAATCTAACTACCGTGACCAAAAATATTTCTGGCAAGTTTATGTGCCCCATGTTCTCCCTGGTTAGGAAATACTACTTGGCATTCTCTGCTTTCTACCTGCTACACAGGAAAAGGCAAGAGGCTAATCCTCGCGTACTCTTCTGAATCAATTTCTTCTACATTGGACACAATCATTGCCACTTTAAATCTCACCATCAGTGATCATCTGCAAAGACCCTTATAGATCAGGCCAAATGCATTTCCTTATATAAAGATGGGGTGAGTGCTGGGGTACCAAGGAGCTCAAGACCTCCAGGGTTCGTGAATTTCAGGCATCTTTATGAGACCCTCGCTATGCCCCTCTTGTCTCTGAATTTACAGAAGAGGTAAACAAATAAAAATAAAAACTGAGGAGGGACCTGTGGATAGTTTAGCTGTCCCTTGGTTTGCCAGGGTCTTTTCAGTAGTGCAGTTGCCTGGGAGTCATGCAGGGACTCCAAATATATAGCTTTCCATCTGTCGTTCATACTACAGGGGGCTCACCTGGAAGATAGCTGTGTACTAGTTGCCTGGGGGACTTCTTGCTGTCTTTGAGTCACTCGCACTCCTGTAAATAAATCTGAAAATTCAGTGGTTCAACTCGTAGTTGAATAGAATTGTTTGGTCTGCCAGCCTCCTCCCTATCTGGAATGAATAGATGAATTTTTAAAAAAAACTTTTAGGCTTACTTATTTATTTTGTGTGCATAAGTGTTTTACTTGAATGTATGTCTGTGCAGGATGTACGTGCCTTGTGTCAATGATGTTTGAAAGAGGAGAGTTATTGATGGCTGTGAGTCACCGTGTGGGTGATAGAAACTAAAGAAATAAACTTCTGCAAGAGCAACAAATTCTCTTAACCACTAAGTCATCTTCCCAGTCTATGGATGTATCATTTAGTCTCTCCAGGAAAGTCACACAGTTGTTGTGGCCTCCAGTTTAAAACAGCTAAAAATAAAAAAAGAAAGAAAGAAAGGAAGAAGAGGAAAGGAAGGAGAAGAAGAAGAAGAAGAAGAAGAAGAAGAAGAAGAAGAAGAAGAAGAAGAAGAAGAAGAAGAAGAAGAAGAAGAGGAGGAGGAGGAGGAGGAGGAGGAGGAGGAGGAAGAGGAGGAGGAGGAGGAGGTGAAGGAAGGAAGGAAGAGGAAGAAGAAAAGGAGGCAGGAGCAAGGAAAAGAAGTAGTGGCTTCCTGCCAGAATGTTGACACAACCCTATCTGTATTATGAATTAATTCTTTGTTATCTTCAGTGACAGACTTTTTCAGAAGAAACAGAAACCAACCCCCAGGAAAGGCTTTTACGTTCTCACACCACTGAGCTCATCAGTTGAACATCTCAATTGCATACTTTCAGGAAGACCCAAGTTAGAAGATTCCTAGTGAAAGGAAGAATGACCCTCATCAAACAAAGTATCATTTTTCTTCATAGGCACATCCATTGGCATCATAAACATCCATACGGGGAGTATATTTTCCCATATGGTTTTCACACTGAACATGGTTTCTGGGGTTTCCAATTATAGTTTGCTTCCTGACTCCTATCTACTATGAAACAGATGCTGAACAGGTGCACTGGGGTCTCACAGGTTTGTACTCAGCCTAAATCACTTAGCAGAGTTCACCAAAAGAACAGTAGATTGAGCCACTGTTGGTGAATGTTTTAAAACGGCAGATAGGGTTCACTAAGTGTGGTGACTGTTTTAAAACGGCAGATGGGGTTCACTAGGTGTATTTTCTCATTATTATATCTAGGTTCACTAAGTGTATTTTCTCATTATTATATCTGGGTTCACTAAGTGTATTTTCCCATTATTATATCTGGGTTCACTAAGTGTACCTTTCTTAGAGTATTATTTATTTGTAAGGATGTAACAGGGGAAAGATAGTGATGTATTTCCAATTGAAGCACACATTTAAGTTTTAAAATGGTTAATTTAAATAACCCTCTTGGCTCAGATATTTTTAATACATCAGCCAACTCTCTATATACAGAAATCATTGGTTTCATTATCTGAAAAAGATGGAGGGAAGCTGATAATGCATTGGGCTACAATATGAATTATGGGTATCAGACATTCAGGGATCTCTGTCCCCAGAGAGGCAATTACTTTACTATCCCATTTCTGTTATTTGTCAACGTTGTGGCTGTGGCATGTCACTTGTGCTCCCTAAATGTCCATCTTCTCAGCTGCAAAATGTGTCAAGAGTTTACTTCAGCCCACCCACAGAGTTTACGTGGAGGTCATAAGGCATAAGGCTAAATATTCTTCATGAGCTGTGTATCATTAGTCAGCTTCTTCCACTCAGGATAGTGGCCCACCATCAGTCAAGGAAGATGAGCAAAACACCTCTGCCTTCATGATTCCTGTATCTATACAGTCAAATCCCTTATACATAAGCAATGAGCTGACTACCAATGAGCTGACAGGTACTTTGCCTCTCCTAGTCTCATGGAAGGTGTATTGGAAATAAAAGCCCCTCTAATGCCAAGGTGTCTCCTCTGCAACTGCTATTGAGGCCCTGTGACTTCAATTTCCTTCTGTTTTTACAATACAACTAAAGGGACAAAAGTCCTTGCCCAATAGTCCACAGCATCACGTGATGCTGTGTTCACTCCAGTTGCCTTCAGTCTTCAAATTAACTAAAACTAATTTCCCAGGTTGGCCGTGTTGCTGCTGAGAGTTGTAATGATTCTGTGGATATATAGAGCCAGCAGGTTGAAGGGGTGATCTTGCTTTATTTGGGGGTTTGCAAATTTGGCTGTAGGCCCCTGATTCCGCGGAGCTCAAGACGGACTGTCAGGACTGCACGTGACGGCAACAAGTAACAATGGAGGAATTGCAGGCAGGCTCCAACAGTGGAGGTGCGACTGAATAGAAGGCCACTTCCAAAATTCATCCGCTCTGCCTGCTCTTTTGGAGGCTGAGGAATGGGCACATGAGATCAGATAACAAAAAGGAGAGGATACATTATTATAATAAATTAACAGTATAATTAAAATGTTTTAGGGTATGAAAATAGGTTTAACTATACTGAGACTTTGCAAAATACATATTAATTAAAGTATCAGTTTTTATTAGTTCTGTGTTTACTTGCACACTTGCCACTGAGTTCAGGAGAATAAAAATGAATCTACACCTTAAATGAAATCATGTTTTACATGTCTGAAGAAATCAAGCCGAGGCTCCCTACTCAACGTTATTCAGTGTCTTAGAGGCCTCTAGTGTGGGACAGACATTTTTGTGCTCATTTTAAATGACCTTGAAATACTATTTTTCTTGAAAAGAGGGTGTTGAAAAGTTTGCTGTCACTTTATTCATCCACCAAGCAGTTATTTTTACAGGGCTAAGTCAGAGAACATTTCCAGGAAAACAGATTAGAGGTACGAGAAACTCTTCTACAAGTTTAATTAATAGCATTGAAATTCAGTCATTTACTCATTCAGCCCAGAGTAAATGCAAGACTGTGCAGAGTCACCTCAGACACCTGCCAGAGTCACCTCAGACACCTGCATACGAACAGCATGAAGGCCCGGACCGAGGCATCCTTCTGATGTTAAGATTTTTGTTAGTGTTCTTTCCACCCAAACACAAGCCACTAGCCCTTCAGGCTGGGTTTAAGATAAATGCAGCTAGCACTAAGACATTTCTATGCTACACATACTACATCTTCCATCACAGAAACAGGAACAGTATGAAAGCAAGTTATTCTTTTCAGGAGCCTAATTATATGGGTCCATTATTTAAGTTAGTAAACCATTGTGCATATTTTATTTGCAAACACACTAGGGTTTTCTTCTGTCCAGTAATGTTGTGAATAGAAAAGATTTCATAAAAAAAAAAAAAAAAAAAAAAACTGAGAGGCTGGGTGGTGGTAGCGCACGCCTTTAATCCCAGCACTCGGGAGGCAGAGGCAGGCGGATCTCTGTGAGTTGGAGAGCAGCCTGGTCTACAGAGCTAGTTCCAGGACAGGCTCCAAAGCCACAGAGAAACCCTGTCTCAAAAAAAAAAAAAAAAAAAACTGAGAGACTGAGATATCCTGCAATCAACTACTATGCCATATCGATTTCCCCATAAAAACTAGAAACTGGCATTAGGAGTCAGAATTGACTCCATCTGGCTCTAAATAACTACTATAAGTGAGCTCATATTAAACTTGAAAAAGAAAATAGAATCTTTTCCAAATGTGTAAATACACATACACATGACCATCTTCAGCTACTCCTTGAATGGTGCATTTCACATTCCATTCCCACACACAAACTCCTTCACTGTGTCTATAGCATGACTTTTATTTTGATAAGGAAGCTGTTTCTCTGTGGGTGGCAAAAACACTGAGATTCTTCAAAATATCGTTTAACTAAATATTAAAATAGCATTCCTCCTAAATAAACCTTCTTTATCTTTCAAACTCTTAGTTATTGCCAACAAACAACTTTACATGCAAGGAACATAGAAGAATTCTTTCTTGAGGCAGGTGGATCTCTATGAGTTCGAGGCCAGCCTGGTCTACAAGAGCTAGTTCCAGGACAGGCTCCAAAGCTACAGAGAAACCCCGTCTAGAAAAAAAAAAAAGTCAGAAGATTTTTTTCAACAGATAGTCCCTACCTAAGGCAGATATAAATAAGAAATGGATCAGAAACCAGATACACCTGACTCTGTAACCTGAATCTTTTCTATACCCTGAGATTGCAATCTAGACATAAAAAGTAAAATGAAATAAAGCCACAAGAATTACAGTGGCATTTCCAGAAGAAAGATATGTACCCATTTGCAAAGAATTCAGAGAGAACATAAGATACAAAAGAGGAGAGACAAAATGCCTGCTGAACCTTGTGTGTGTAGGAATTCACACACAAATGAATTTATTTTTTTTAAAAACTTAATAAAAGAGGAATGAGAACTACAAAGCAAAATTAAAATTCCCTAATCTCACATGATGGTAAATTTGTGTAGCGCACAGGAGTAATAAATACAAGGGCAGAAGGTCAAGGGAATAGAGAAAAAGATGTCTTCACTTGAAGCAGGATTCTGGAGGCTGTTGTCCAAGATGAAACACAATCAGAGTGGCTTTGAATGGGAGTGAAAGAACAGCAAAATCTGAGAGGGAAGGTAAAGAGTTTCAAAGTTACCAGGCAAGAGGTACTGAAGGCCAAAGCTGGGGTCATAAAGGAATGGGATTGGTTAGCTCTTCTGCTCCTCTTAGCCACAAAGTCTACAATTTTAAATAATGTAACCTTTACTACAGACATCCAAGTAAAAGGGACAAGTGAAACAAACTTGAGTTTTGAACAGAAACCTTCATGAACCAACTGAAACAGCACAGCACTTCAGCTTTGCAAAGAAAACTAAGACACGGCTTAGAAATGCCTATAAAAGAACAGCTATAAATGTGGATTATCAAAAGCCACCATGAACAGTATACCCAGCCACATGTTTGAACCGTTTTTTAATAGCATTCCTGAGGAGATCTAGAATTAAGAAGGCTAGAATCACCTTCTGTTCTCTCCTTCAACTAAACCAGTACTAAAGTTTATGAGCTAAGAACAACAATAAATAAACAAATAATTAAAGAGAAGGTTATATTGTCATTCCCTTTACAATCCTGAAGAACTGATATCAATCTCCTCTCCGGGACGAGTTCTAAGGCATAAAGGCCCTATATGAGTGATGCTCCATGATAGTTCAGTGGCGATCACTGTGCATAATATTTAAAAACAATGACGCCGGTAATTTTATCATGTTCCAGAAAATTTCTGTTTAAAACCAAAACCTTTCTGAATCAAGGGGCAAAGCTTCACTGGACACAAATGTGTTCCTTCATTCAGTGGTCAGTGATACTTTCCAAGATGCTAAGTGACTCCTCACTATTATTTAACCTCTGTACCTTTCTTAGAGTATTATTTATTTGTAAGGATGTAACAGGGGAAAGATAGCGATGTATTTCCAATTGAAGCACACATTTAAGTTTTAAAATGGTTAATTTAAATAAGAATATTAAAATTTATAGAAACAATTCTCAAATATTATTGGCAAGTACAGCAAATACATACAAAAGAATCATTTTTATCATTACGCGGCACACGCTGAGTTTTCCATCTCCACCAGCATAAGTGGTAGACATGTCACTGTTAGAATATTAATTTTTACTAATTGTACTTGCTTTCCAGTTTATGGGAAAAATAACTCTTATTACTCTACTTAGAATCAGCATAAGCATTAAATATATTACTGATTTATAGAACATGGTTTGGATTCCTTTGAAAACAAACACTTTAGTTTTCTACTTTGAAAAGATTTGCCATTTTGAAATATTTTAAAACTGACTTCAAGACTTCAAGTCAGTTTTAAAAAAGGAGATTAAAGAAGCGGATTTGGACATTACCAATTTATAGACTATTGTATTGAAAATTAAAAGAAAAATATGGAGAAATTAAATGAATAAAATGCTTAAATTTCATGGTCAGATTTTCAGTTCAAAGTGAAGCATTGTTCCTGGAAGGGAAGTGATTTAACTCTGTGCTGTGCACAGCTTAAAATAGACAATTCTTTTAAAATAGTCCATAATAGAAATTTTATTTTAAAATCAACAGGAAATTCATTAAGCGTGAATATACACTAAGGGCGGAAACTAAAATATTAAGTGTAAAATACAGGAAACACTTTCTGAAGCAGGCTCAGCTTTCTGGTCAGGAAAGGCTTTTTATTCCAGTTCTTTTCTTCAGGACAGCGGCCAGCTGTGACATCTCAAAGATGGCCGCCATCTCTCTGAAAACGTTCTCTAGGACAGAACTGTCACTCAAGTTCCCAAGCTTTAGGTGACACATTACAACTCTCTCTGCTATTCCATTTTAATTGCATATGTGTGCATATTAAAGAAACAATGCTAAGGAAAATTGATTTAGATTTCGCAATGCATCATCTACCCCTGAATTCCGTTTTGTAAAGCAATGAAAACGACATGCACATTAGCTTTACCTTAACACGCTTTTCACAAAGGACAAAGAAATACCATTCTGCATGAGCTGCCGTGACAACATAAAGATCTTAGCTTGAGATCTTCAGCTACTATAATTTTATATGGAAATGAGGACATTTTTAAGAGTTAGATAGTACTTTTTATGTAAAAGTATTTCGTCTGCTAAATCTGTATCAACGATGTATAAATAGAGCTCAGACTTGGTACTGTTGTACTTAAGACAGTTTTAATCATACTTTAGAGTAAACTGTGACCTGGATCAGGAAAAATATATGTAAGAAAGTGATTGTGGGTTCAGAAATGCTACTTAATCCCAGTTCTCTATTTGGTAACTACCCCATGTTACCTTCCTAGTCAAACACTGGCATCATCTAGAGATGTTGATCTGAAGTATTTGAAAAGTTCAGGAGTCATTCTTCATTGTGTCAAACGGGCAGTTTCTCCTGGCACCTAGAATGTGGAGCCCAGAGATATTACTAAATGTCCAACCATGCACAGAATGTCTTCTAGATAAAAAAGTGATACAACTGCTGTGTCTCAGGCACCCTCTGCCACGCTCAACATCCTCTAAACTGATGCAAAAATTTGACTGCTAAAGACAGAAGACCGGAAGGGCACAAAATGTTGAGAGTAAAAAGAAAAATTAATATCAGTAAAAAAAAACTGAAAGCACCTAAAATTTACTTCATGGTTGATATGAGAAGTGAATATGGGGTATCTCTGTAGTTATTATCATAAACACAAAAAAGGAGATAGGCAAAATCCATAAACACCTATCACAGAAAATAAAACAAGTCTGTCCTGGAACTAGCTCTTGTAGACCAGACTGGCCTTGAACTCACAGAGATCCATCTGTCTCCACCTCCAGAGTGCTGGAATTAAAAGCATGCACCACCACTGCCCAGCTACGGTTCTTATTTTTTAAAAGCAGTGTTTCTTGCTTAAAACACAACCTGACTTTACAGAAGAAGTTGTTGCTTTTTGCTGGCAAGGTCCTTGTTCCTCATGGGGGCTGTGGAAAAATGTGAGAGTCACTTAGTGAGACCACACAAGGCAGTGGTGGATTGAGAAAATAATAAAGGGTGACCTTTGGGCCATATAAGCCAATCTCTTTAATTACAAAGAATGTTTATCTCCTCCAACCCAGCTAAAGGAATGTGCATTGTGATCTCAATTACAAAAATATTTTAACAAAGTGCACATTTGGAAATGGCTAGAATTTTTCACTAAAATGAAACACACTGAACTAATAGCAGTTTTTACTTCCAAAAGGCATGAGCGTGGGAAGGGCAAGAGGAAACACTCATATTTTGTTCTTTTGTCTTCTGTCTTAGTTGTTTATATGATGGAGATGCATTTTTATGTATAACTTAGGTGGTTTTGTTTTCTTGTATAGAATGGGTTTTTATGAAATACAAAAGGTCTGCTTTAACCTGTTAACATATGATAGAAATACCTTGTCCTATGCACAATATAAATTGTGTGACCATCACAGTAAGACCTTTAGTCATTCTCCAAAACCACCCTGAACCCCATACCACCCCCGCAAAAAAAAATTGCTAGTTAAAGACATCTTGGAATTTGTACCACAGATTATTAGCTTGGTTTGAATGCATGAGTTGGGGTGAGGGCAGTGTGTGTGCATGCGCCATGGAGCTTGTATGGAGACAGGGGACAACTTGTGGAGTCAGTTCTTTCTTTCACCTTTACATGGGTTCCAATGACCAAACTGAAGTCACCAGGCTAATGCAGCACATGTTTTTACCCACCAATCTTTTCTCCTGTCCACTTATTGTAATATATATATATATATTATGTGTGTGTTATTATTATATTATATATCACCCATGCATTTACATACATTTCTAGACACAGAATTAACAAACAGATAAAATCAGAGCAAATGAATACTTTCTGTACATTATTGCAAATGTTTGGAATTTTACTCACACTATTTTTTTTATCTGACTGTGTGTGGGTGCATATAAGTGAGTGTTCCGGACTACTAACCCATAAGCATGCATATGGAGGTGGGATGAGGATGTCACATATTTTTCTCCTTACTACCTGAGACTAGGGTCTTTAACTGAACTGGAAGCTCTCCACTGCAGGTACGCTGGCTGGCCAGTCAGGTCCAGGAATCTACCTGTCTCCACTTCCGGTGCTTGGGGTACAGGCCCATCCACCACACTTTGCTTTTATGTGAGTGCTGAGGGTTTGAACTGATTTCTTCACGCTTGCAGAGCAACGGTTCTTACCCACTGAGCTATCTCCTCAGTAAAAAAATGGCACTATGCTTCCGATATGTTTCTGAAAACTTAACTGATACTTTCAGAGAATTTAGAGCATTTCTAGGAATTTAGAAAATTTCCTGATATTTATTTTAAAAAATTCCACAGTGTTTGAAACCATTTCTTTGAAACAGTTCATTTTTACAACTCCAGGGAGTGACTTATACATAATACACAGCAATAATCAGTAAACAGTTAAGGACTTTGATCTGAGCTGGAATAATTGCATTTTGATGGATTTTGTTTGATTTTCCTTATTTATTAACATATAATTCTCTTGGATGAATGAAAATTAGAAGAAAATCATTCCATCTAACTAAAACTGAAGCAGTTTCATGAAGTTCGCACTCATCCACTAAGGCAATGTACAATAAATAGCCAAGAAAATTGTTGGCAGATTATAAGAATTATTTTGCCAACGTGGAAAAATGAACAGTGTAAAGCTGGAAATGAAAAGACAGTGATCATAAAATCAATCCCCTTGCAAATTAATTGTGCTAATCCTGAAACAGAATTTATTGCTTCGACTATCATCATCCATGCATTATATGTATGCTATAAGACAAAAAATAAAATAAAACGAACATGCTAGCTAATATATTACATATGTACAATAAACCTATAAGCATCAGTATAATAATCAGCACAAGTATGTAATAATTTATATTTCAATGAATTCATTTTAAAATATTATAAATATCCACATCTTTAAAAATCATATTGCACATTTAAATCATAGGACTATATGATAATACATATCATATTATTAGATAGAATAAATAAAATCAGTGTCTTCTGATAGTTATACAATAAAATAACAAAATAAATAAATAAATAAATGACTCCTCATTTTTTTGTACTTCATTAACAAGTGGTATTTTTCAGCACATAAATATTTGACGGGTGGAACCTTAATAAGAGAAAATAAACTTTAAATAATTAAAATATACAAAAGTAAGTGTGTGTCATCATTCTAACAAAGACAAGCAAATGAAGTAATAGTAAGTTATGCTTTTAAAAGGCCATCAGAGCAGGCAATGTTGTATGTTAAAAGCATCTCACTTCCGGGATTACTTTTGAAAGATCACTGTCTTCCCAATCCTCCCTGTGGATTCATAGGCAGCTAGTGGTTGTTTGATCACTTTCTAAGAATCTATAGGCAGCTAAAGGTCAATGACTAAAGGCAGTCGATAGCTAATTTCTTTATTCATGACCAGTAAGTCATGTTGTGGGTTGGCTTATTTTCCATTAACTAGCCTGAAATAAAAACTGATTTGAATGGACTCTGGACTGAGCCAGCATGGGACTGAACAAGGCCCTCTGAATGTGGGTTACAGTTGAGTGGCTTGGTCTCTTTGTAGGGTCACTGGCAGTGGGACTAGGATTTATCCCTAGTGCATGAATTGGCTTTCTGGAGCCCAGTCCCTGTGGAGGGATGCCTGCTCAGCGTTGATGCAGGGGGTGGTGACTTGGTCCTGCCTCCACTTGATGTGCCAGCCTTTATTGACTCCCCATGGAAGGCCTTACCCTCTCTGAGGAATCGATGTGAGTAGGGAGGAGGTGGGGGAGAACATGAAGAGTGAAGGGAGAGGGAACTGTGGTTAGTATGCAAAATGAATAAAAAATTAAAATAAAAGTAAAATTATTTGGCCAAATACTGATACTAACTAACAAATTGCTTAAGCAATTATAAATGAGTGGGTTACCCCCTGCCCAAGTCCTTATGCGGTATCTGTCTTCCTATGAGCGCCTCCCAAGATACTACTTTAGCATAATTATTTAGAAGAAGCATGCTTTAAAGGAAAATAGATCTTTAATTACTGGGTTCTTCATTTACTCATCAATTTTTTTCATGTCTATTATGCCAGACACTTGTTTTGAGTCCTTAGAAATAAACAACCACACATAAAATATCTGTGCTTCTTGCATTCTCGTATACAAGACATGC
>PVIU01015544.1:0-49199 GCA_004026605.1 Ondatra zibethicus
AGTGTGGATTATATACTCATTAGAATACTACTCAGCGGTAAAAAACAAGGACATCTTGAAGTTTGCATGCAAATGGATGGAAATAGAAAACGCTATCCTGAGTGAGGTAACCCAAACCCAGAAAGATGATTATGGTATGTACTCACTCATTAGTGGACCCTAGCTATAAAATAAAGGTCACCAAGCACTTAGCTCGCATAGACCCTTTAATAACTAGAATTTATTATAAAATGTTATTGTCTGTTGTATAGTACTGACATGGAAACATATAGAAACACATAAGCACAGAACAGAGACACACATGAGTTAGGCCATAAAGCATCACAGACATGGCCCCATACAGTAAGGGAGAAAGGGTGGATTTCAGAAGAAATGGCACCAAAACAATCAGATGTTTATTTGAAAAGTAAATCTAAATTGGACAAAGCTATTAAATGATGCAAATTCTGCCTCCCTTCTAAATGTGCATTGTCTTAATTCTCCACCCTAAGTGTATCTTCCTCCATATATGACTACTTCAAAGAACCGTAAAAACCTTTGGTGCAAACCAGAGCAGTTTAGTGTAATTAGTACCCAATTACAAATACTGATTTCTGGCTTCTTTTGGCATTTATTTTATAGACAGGACAAGAAACCAGGGGCTTCTATGTCCAGGTTGATAATGTGTTCTGTGAGAGCACCAATGATGGTAGTTCTTGGACATTGACCTCATTTGCAAACCACTACTCTTGTCAGTGAACTAGACGTGACAGGACTGGCCAGGATTAGGGTTATTCTGAGCTCCTAAATGTCTCTTGCCCTAGCAAGATTCTGAGTTTTCAAACTATTTATTTTTTATTTGTTTCCTTCTGAAAGACAAGACAGAATAATGAGAAAAGAAAGAAAATGACACAACCTAATTGACATTTTCAATATTTGCTGACTTTATTTTTCTTTTTACATTTTTTGCGCGGGTGTCAAATAATATGATTATTAATTGAGTGAGGTACTAGGGAAACAGTTACTATTAATTCAAGGAAGATGGGGCAAATTGATGCTGGAATTGTTTTACATTGTAAGCGGTATTACGTATTTCACAGAGAAGAACCATGTTCAACTTTCTACCAATTAGAAACTATTTGCATGTCTTTAACAACCAACAAGAAGGTAAGAGTTAGTTACAATCTCATCAGCATTTCTCCCGTTCATGGACTGAAAAGTCTTCTGGGCAGAGATGAAGGTCTGTATCCCTATAAAATCAAGTGATCCCGTCAAACTCCAGCACTATCTTGACGTGGATAATTGTTTTTGCTTTTGTAATCTTAAATGTATCCTTAAAAGTCAAGGACTAATATAAGTGTTAAACTATGGTTGGAATATTCCACTGGAAGCATTTGGCCTTTGATGGCAACAAAATCTTTTCACTGACCCTTCAGTGTTTTCTCTTCACTTGGTAATTTGACTAACGTCATTGCCTCGTCCCTTACCGTATTTTAATATTGCGTAGATTGATGAAGAAGGAAAGGAGGAGTACACACATGATAACTATAAACAAGAACTTATGTGTATTTGTTGATCATTAAAGAAGGGATATAAATCACACCAATCAATTTAGTGACAAAAAAAAGTTGGAAGGAGGACACCTTTTCTTTTCATACTGTCATTTTCCTGTGCTTTTTCACATTTATATATTGCATTTGTCATTTTAAGTGCACCAAAATTACTTAGTTGTTGGTATTATGTACTAGATGCTTTTTATTATTACTTTCCGTATAAAAATTATACATAATATTGTTGAGTACATACAAAAATAAGTATAGCTCTCTGTAGACTTGATTCTATGAAGAAATTGCCTCTAACCTTCTTTGTTTTTTCCTCTCCAAACTTGTATGCTTTGTTCTTTGGAAAATTCCAATTTTATGTTGATTGTATGTGGTTTTATATGACCACAGAAAATCAGGGAACTACAAAGGAGAAAAGAAAATTATAGTATTTTTTTCTGAGACTGGTATGATTCAGTAACACAATTACTTTCAACTGAGTACAGTTTTTTGCAAATGGTATAACTTGATTTTGGATTTGTATTTTTAAAATCCATTGTACATATGAAAACTTTCCTTATCCAATGCTCTGTTGGACACCTGATTGGTTTTAAAGCTTGGCTACTATGAGTAGTGCAACAATAAACACTGATGTACAAGTGTGTCTGTGATACGTTCACTTGAGTCCTTGTGATAAACGCCCAGGATCAATGTAGCTACATCCTATGGAAGATCCACTTGTAGCTACTTTACCAAAACTCCATGCTGACTTTTGTGGTAGCTGGCCTAGTATGCATCCCCATCATTAATGTGTAAGATATTGCTGTTGTTCTATTGTATTATTTTCCTCATCCTCAACAGCTTTATTATTTGTTTTCTTAATGGCTGACATTCTGACCAGAGTAAGATAGAATCTTGATATAGTTTTGATTCACATTTCTCTGGTGGCTAATGAGGTTGAACATTTTTCCTATGATTATGTATCTTGTGTTTCATCTTTTGAAGTACCATCTGGGTGTTTACTAACTGTACTTTTTCATCTGTTGTGGCTTATGTTGAGGTTAATCTAAGTATCTTTGCATCTAGCGAAAGGGCCTAAGCACAAAATGTGAACTAAAGAAGCCCTTTGATACCCTTTAATTTTATTACATAACTGTGAGAGAATTCCAGAAATAATTATGAGCTAATTCTAGTGAGTGAAAATTACTTGTGCATTAGGAGACTGGCGTCCCCAAGAGAAGATGTCATGTCCATAAAGATGATATTGAAATCTGCACTTCTACCAGGAACTGGGAGACAAAGAAGATTGCGAGCTAGCACTGGTGCTTCGTGAGCAAACAAAAAAGAGTGTCCTTACCTGCTGGTGCCAGGTCACTCAGTGCAGAGGTTGAGAGATAGGAACATTCTCCCAGGCACCTGATTTTTATTGTTCATTTGCAACTTTGTGAAACTCTTTGAATATTCAGAATATAAGTCTGAGTGTTTACCAACAAATTCAGTAAAAAGCTGTGATAAGCAATGGTAGGTGTAAATGTTTGATGTGACTGTTACACAAATTGCCTGGAATGTAGATGTTAGTGTTGGAAATGACTAGCCTCAATTATGTGTGTGTTTGTTTGTGTGTGTGTGTGTGTGTGCATGTGTGTCTGTGTGCCTGTGTATAACTATTTATGCATATACATTTTATATATTATGTACACATAAATATATCTTATATTTTATATATTATATTACACAAATAATTATGAAAGATACTATGTATATAGAGAGAATGATATAGTGGTGTATATATGATATACTATAATGCATATGTACTATATATTAGTGCCTATGTATAATATTATGTACTTTCCTATAACAAACCCTGGCTTATGCAACAGTAATTATTAATGAAGCAGTTCCCCATAAAACACAATCTTTTTCTCACATCTCATAAAGTATGTTAACTTTAATTATCAAGTACCAAGTCCTTATTGTCAAGAAGAGTATATTGCTTCAAAATTTTACTAAATGAATCAAAATTAGAGAGTTATGAAATGTTGTATTAACTAAGATCTTGTTTGGAAGCAAACTTGGCATGCAGGGTACTGATGAAACAGACAGACTTACTGGGCTGATAGTTTTCCTGGCAGAAGTGTACCAGCTGGCCGCCCTTTGTCTCTAACAGGTAAATGATGTCAAGATTTGTTATCTACCTTCCTGTAATTTACAGGGCAGTCTTGTGAAGGTCTGTTTAAACGTTTGTGTTCTATATTCTACATTGTACTAGGAGAGCTCTAAAAGAAGTTGAAACCTCTGTCAGAAAAGGTCCCTTGTGCAGAAACAAGTTCCAGAGCTTACACACACTAATATGAATTCAAGGAAAAAAGTTGACAGAATCTTGGAGATATCTTAGTATTGGGGGTTTTGTTGTTGTTGTTGCTTTGGGCTGTTTGTTTGTTTGTTTTTCACCCATTGGCTTTGACAAGAAATATTTAAGAGATTTGAGACTGATGTAAAAAAGAACAGATGTAAACATCCGAAATCCTAGCAGTGACTGATGCGGACAATTTCACAGTATAAAAAGGAATGACAGAGAATGTTTGAGTTGGTGATCAAATAGGAATTCTTTGGGAACCGAAAACCATGGAATGGTTGAACAGCAGCTTGAGGAAATATGTGGACTGTACAAACTCCAATGTCAGAAAACTAGGATCAGGGATACAGTAAATAGCTGTACCTAGGAATGTATTGTGTTGACTCTTTTTTACCAGAAAGTAGAAACTGTTTTGAACATGTATATAAGAAAACCAAGAGTAATATAAATTAAATAAATGTGTTTTGAAAACCAAAAATATTTCTTTCTAAATCATGAGAGTAAGTCAGTGAGGCCTGCTGTATCCAGGAAATGAGTAGAGTCTGGGGAAAGGAAGTATAGGAAACATTTGTTGTCGAAGATGTTAATGGGTTTAGAAGATAAGGTTACTCTTAACATTAACTAAACTCAGTCTTTTAATAGCAATAGAACATAATAGCCATAAAATATTGGTGTGGTTAAGAATAGTTAGAAATAGCTATGTTCACTGTAAAGTTAAGGAAACTACAATCATTACATAAAATAATGGATTTTTCAGTAGGACAGTTTTGACTCTTATGATTGGCATTGTGATATTTTTCATAATACAAAAGTCTGAGAAAATCAGGACCCTGTCACAGTAATCATGGATCTGAGTCCATTTATATATTATTCTCTTGGCATCTTTTCTACCTTCCTCCTCACACCTACATTGGGAGCTTTGTTAGCACCACAGAGCATTATCATCACACCCTACATGTCTCCAACAGTAAGAAATTCTTAGAAGATGCCAGAAGATATGGAATTATTGGAAAAAAATACTTGATTTTTCTTTCTCTAAGTAGGATCACGGGCTGTGTTAAGACTTTTCCTTGTGAAACATCAACAAATATCTGTTCACCATAGAAAAAATACCTGCAACAAAGCACAGAAATGATCTTACCTCAAGTCTGGCAAGATGAAACAATGAATTTATTGGGTTTAATTACAGGAGCATGGGTGACTCAAAGGGAGTTTTACTACCAAAAAAACCACCCCATTAAAGGTGATGCCTCCTGTACAACTTGCTGAAGGTCTGGTGTTTGCTGTTATAAGCATGGAGTAGGACTGTGTGAAATTTGTAACCTTCAAAGCTTTTTGAGACTTGTATGTTTCCTTCTTTTTTATAAGTCTAGAGAACTTCTTTCTCTCTGTGTTGGTTTGAATAAAAATGGCCCCCATAGACTCATAGGGAATGCAAGTATTAGAAGGCATGACCTCGTTGGAATAGGTGTGGCCTTATTGGAGGAATTAGAGGAAATGTGTCACTGGGAGTTTGCTTTGAGGTTTCAGAAGCTCAAGCCAGGACCAGTGGTTCACTTTCTCTTCCTGCTGGTTGCCTGCAGATCCAGATATAGACTTCAGCTACCTCTCCAGCACTAGGTATGCTTGCATGTTGCCATGCTTCCTGCCATGATGATAATGGGTTAAATCTCTGAGTTGTAAACCACCCCAATTAAATGTGTTCCTTCATCAGAGCTGCTGTGGTTGTGGTGTATCATCACAATAACAAAACCCTAACTAAGATAGTCCCTTGTGGAGAAAATATTTCTATTTGGAAGGAATGACTGCATGAGAATGGTTTATTCCTAAATATGCATCCACAACATGGTATAATTGACCAATTGGCTTAGAGGATGGTCTACACCTTCATATGGGATGAGGTCATACATACAAAGTATTGGAACTCAGTCCAATTCTTTAGGAATGAATGGGAGTAAATACATGCTGGTGTAGGGAACAGGTCTTGCTGTATACATAACGCCCAGAAGCAACATCTAACTGTATCTTAACTGCATCTGTGGCATATAAGGGACTGCAGGGAATGTGGTCTGTCACCATTGCTTCACACCTAGAACTGGGTCAGGGATTCTTACACTTTATCCACCTTTTCACTCTATAATATATGTAAGACATTCCCCTATATTTTAAAATTAATGAGATTAAAGAATTTGACCAAAGTATAAATACAATAAATAAAACTGATATTCTACTTGTAGAATGCATATCTTGTTTTACTTTTCCTCATTTATAAATTTTATTCTTGAGGTTACAATATGTTACATTTCCCCCTCAAACCTTCCCAGATCGTGTCAATTCTCCTTCAAATTCATGGCCTCTTTTTTTTTTGCTAATTATTATTGCATGCATATAAGTATATACGTATACACCACACACACACACACACACACACACACACACACACCCCTAAATTTCACCTGTTCCATTTAGTATAACCTGTCCCATCCATATAATATTGATTCTATGTATATTCTCAGGATTGACCACTTCATTTGCCACTGGATTATCATTAATGTGCTCTTCTCTGGGGAAGGCCATCTCTCCTGCTCCCATTGATCTTAAGCTACCTATAGTTTCTTAGGTAGGGTTGAAATACTCATAACTTTTCCCTATCCAGTTTGGCATGGCCATTGGTGTCCTCCTTGTTCATCTCATGTTTGGGAAGTAATGTTGGTGTAGTTTCTGATATAACTAGGAGACACAATCTCACAGAGAACTCCCTGGCCCTCTGGACTTATAATACTTCTTCTCTGCCTTCCACAATGTCCCCTGAGCCTTAGGTCTGGATATATTTCGTAGATGTATCCATTGGAATGGAGCTCCACAACTGCATTTTGATTGGTTGTAGTTTTCTGTAGTGGTCTCTATCTGTTGCAAAGAGAAGTTTCCTTGATGAGGAGTGAGGACCATACTTGCAAAAGGGACCCTAACTGAAGTCGTTTTCAGTCTGGTCAAAGTCTCCATTTTGTATTAAGATCAAATAAAGTTTAAGCTCTCAAGACTTTCCCCGCCCCACCTCCCCTTGGGTAACTGACACTAGCATCCTGTCTACAAAGGACAGATATATGACATCATGTTCTGCAAGGACAAATATAGTGCATACCATCTGTCATAACCAGAGGGGCACCTTAGATGTCAGTCTAACTGTACGGTGGTGGGGATAGCTAATAGAAACAAGCCAAACTGCCCAGTACAAGTGCCTTAAGTCCTGATTGCATCCTGACACCCATGGAAGTGAACACAGATGGTTGTGACTCACACAGATGGTTTCACTTAAAAACACTGTGAAAACCATCACACAGTCAGCTCCTGAGGCTGTGCTGTTGTCCCTGATCTGTCAGTTTGTGCTGCCCTAAATCTTGCTTTGCATGTACTCTTGTTTCTGCTTGGGTTGTTGCAGAGTCTTGGACCACGTATCTTATCTGTGAGCATCAGGACAATTGTTCAGCGATTGTTTTAAATGATTGTGCTGGTTTAGTAGTTGTATATGCTCCTCCTACAACCATGATTTCACTAGCATTAAGAAGTTAACTTAATGGTGAAGTTTCCATCACCAGGCATGGTCTTCCTCTTATTGAATGGATCTAAAATAATTTTAAAATTCATTCTTTGAGAAGTACATAAATACATAGAATATATTTTAACATTATCCATCCCTACTATTTCTCTCAAACTCACCCCTATAGGGCCCATCAATCAGTCTCAATTTGATTCATATACTCCTTTTGCTACTGTGACTACTAATGGCTCCCTAAAAACAATGTGTGCTGATTAAATGCACACGAATATGGGGTCGTCCACTGAGGCACAGGCAACCTACCAGTAATCTAGAACTGTCTGAATACTTACTACATGAGTCATAATGTTTCTGGCCACTGTCCCCAGAATAATAAAAGATTACCTGTGCTCCTATAGTGTATATTAATGATATGGCTCTCACCACAGGGTAGTTATACTAGGACTCTCACAGGAAGGAGTCCAGAACCAGTGCCCTAGGATATCAATAATGCTAAGACAGCCATGCTCTTTTAAGATATTCCTTCCCAAGATATCTTTATGTTGCAGAGTGCCTATTCTCTGTCTTTCTAATTAACAAGTCACAGAGAATTTCCATTTCCTTGTTTTTTTAAGTGAAAATAATAGATTCATGATTTTGCATTCAACAGTAGAAGATTATGCAGTGATAAAAGCTGACTGGTTAATAACAAAGAAATGGGAAGGATACACACTCATTTGAAGATGTTTGCTTCAAAGAACCTGAAAATTTCTATAATTTTTCCCTGTTAAAAATTCAGATTTATGAGGTCAATTGCCCATCTGCACAAAAGAAGCATTTCAATTACTTGACAGCCTGTGAGAAAGAGCAATGTTTTAAGATCCACTTTCTTCTTGATAAGCTGTCATTCTATGCATTTAGTAAGCAAAGCTTGGTATCTGTGGAAGTGTCACAATGTGAGAACTTTAGGAAGGACTTTTAATCATACATGATGTCCCAATGAATCAAGCAAACACAGAAGTTTTCAAGTAGAATTTATTTCTCCTGACAGTGTTCTACAAAAATGGAATGATTTGAATTCTTTTTTATAGAATTATTTTTTTCATTCCAATCACAGTTCTTCCTCCCACTCCTCCTTGCACCACCTTCACCCCCAGCTACTCCTCCCCCATCTATTTCTCCCAAAGGGTAAGGGCTCCTATGGGTAGCCAACAAAGTCTGGCACAGTAAGTTGGGATAGTACCGAGCCCTGCCCCTCTGCATTAAGGCTGAGCATGACATCCCACCCTAGAGAATGGGCTCCAACCAGCAAGCTCATGCACCAGGGATAGATCCTGGTCCCACTGCCAGGGGCCTATCAACAGGCCAATACAGTTTCCTGATTTACCAATAGTTTTACAGCATAAAGAGGGGAAGCCTACATCAATTTTCTATAGAGCAAAAGGTATAAGTAAATTCATGTAAATAAGTACCAAAGGTAAACAGGCTGGTACAATTCATAAGCAATGACCTTGGAATTTTTTTGTTCCAAAGCAGGTTGAGTATCTTTGCTTTGTAGTAAAAATTCTCTCTACATAGCCCCAACTGGTCTTAAACTCATGATACTCCTGCGCACATTTTTAGACTTTTGGGATTATAGATTACTATGCCCAGAACTTCAAAGTTTAGGCCAAAGTTTTAGTTTTTTTTTTTCCTTGACTGTAAAACCAATCCTGAACTTTTTGCAATGTCCCAATGCTGTATTCCCAAGGACAATAATACAGAATCTCAAATTCACTTTATCTTGCCCCTCAAGTAAGGTATCAATGTTTAGAGTATATGACCTCATTGAGTGAGTATATTGCAAATGTATATGTTCATCTCTGTTAGGAAGAACGTACATCATATTTATTCATTAAGTATTCTAATTGTCAATAATCTAATGAGGTTCATATTAGTAAACATGCATTAATGCCAACAGACATAAGGTACAAGGCAGTGAGGTACCTTTATATGTTATATTGACAGCATCAGATACATAAATGCTCAGTGGAGATTTTGTTTATAGTAGGTGCTTGAGAGTATTCGACGAATGAGTGAATGGATGAAAGAGTGAAGAGGAGAAGACAGGACCAGTCAGGCAAGTATCAAGATATATTCAACTTCAAAATTCAACAGTGGTTATATTTATATTAGCTTACTCAGCCTTTCCTGTTGTCCTGTGGTAAGGTGTGGGTGGTACAGAGTGAAGTAAATTGTGAAAATTTTAGGATTCCATATTGGAGTCTTTTCATAGCAGTTGCCAAAATATAAGTAAGGTACAAAGTCTTATCCATTTTTCACGATTATTATATCTTGGGCAATTGCTTAAAGGGGGATTACTGAGAGTTTAATTATAATGTAGCTTCATTTTTAATTGTTAGTTTTCTGAATGACAGCTCAAAAATGCTCTCCCACATGAGTAACATAAACAAAAAACAAAACCCCAAAAAATGAGGAAATAAGATGTTTAATTAATTTTTGCTCTTAAAGTGTATGTTTAAATAATTGTAATCTGAAGCCAAGAATTATATACCAAATTAAACTGGCGAAGAGATGGAGGGAGTGACTGGAATTAGAACTGGCTGATTCTTGCAGAGAAGTTAGACACTAGGCTCTAAGAGGTATTTCTGAGCAGTTCATGTAAGACATGACAGTGCTCTCAAGGACTGGAAGCAGGGAGCCCCTGTGCAGAGAGTACTCTGGGATGGCCCTTTCTCACGGGTTAAGCCATCACAGTAGTCCACCCCAGGGCCAACCAGCTTGGATGCTCTTCGTCTACATCTAGCAATCATTCGCTAACACTCCCACACCCAGGGCACCAGCCCTTCACACCATCATTCCTATAACTGTCAGGTTGAATCCACTTGTATTCTTGGCTGTGTATGTTTTATTTCTCCATCAATTAGACAAAAAGTGTTTTTGCCTACACAAAATAATTTCATTCATCTACTTAATATTTCACAGTAATAGTTCAGCCTTACCATGAGTTAATAAAATACTAATTCTTCTCTACAGACTCTAATTTCTGTTAGTCCCATGACATCTCTTGTCACTCTATGTCAGTTTTTTCCATAATCCCACCAACCTCTTCTTTGTTTTTTTTTTCACCTCTCTTCATTCTGGCTAAAGCATTCAGAGCAGAAATTCATGTGCCTTATTCCTCTAGTTTAATAGTAAAGTCAGTAATTGCTGAGAATGGTGACAAACTCCTGTCATTCTAACACTTTGAAGAGTAAGGAAAATGACAAGATTGAGCAAACCTGCACTACAGAACAAGAACCTCCCAAAACAAAATAAGTCACTTCCAGAAAGAGGATACACTTGTAAGTGAGGAAGAGGGCCCCACTGCCTTGCCCTCAATCATTGCCCATGCACGCATTCTCTGTTTTTCTAATGAGGCTCATCCAGAGGAAGTCAGTGCCACTAGCTGGCAGTCAAAGAACTTAAAATGGAAAAGAAAGTTCTTTTCTGTGAGAGCCTTTCTCTGAATAGTAGCCAATGCAGGAGTCAGCTCTCTCCCAATAGTAGAGAGCAGGGATCTGGTAAAAACTACACATTGCTCACAGATATTACAGCGAGAATGAGCTTTGGGGTTCCAAGGGATGTTAGGACTAAAACCGTAAAGCCAGAAGCACTAAGGATAAGAAGCAAAGGCACTTGTGTCTACATATGTGATAACCAAACAGACCTTATAGAGATAGACAGACTTTAAGCAACAAGACTACTGTTGGAAGCCAAGCTGGGTAGCTTCCATGACGCCTTCCCCAACCATACCACTTCAAGAGTGAACATATGCTAAACATCATTGCTTATTTACATGTTCTTGCTTCTAATGCGGCTAATTGTAGCACACTATTTCTAAGAAGGCTCTATCTATCTCAAGAAGGAGACCGTAGACTATATCATGTACAAGGAATCAACTAAGATTAACTAAGAATAGTGACAGCTACCTTTTGGTTGCTATGAGAACAAAGAGAGCTGACTGTAAGCAACAGCCTTTGAGGCACCTCCAAGGTCAAAGGTAGCTACATAGCCAAGGTCTAACAGCCTCTATACAATCTAGACAAACAAGTAACAAAGCCAAACAGAGGTGGGGGTGGTGTTCAATCATCCTTAACAGGGAGAGCAGCCTATGAACAATGTATCCTTATCTCTCTGTTGGGCCGAGGGCACATTCATACAGAATATGGTCTCTCCTCTGGCTTGGCTCATGCACTAAACACCTCATCCTTTGCCTAGCTTCTGTTTTGGTCCTTTAAAGCAAAGAAGTTCAAAGGCTTTCCTAGGAACTCTTCCCAGTCTTGAAAGTGTCTCTCATTTTTCCCAACTTCTCACTTTCCTATAATTCTCCTTAAAAGAGATCAGTTCTGCCTTGCTTACCCACAATCATGAGAGTCTGTCCTTGGTCTTCACTGACAAGAGACAACAAACAAAACCAGGAGCCACTGTTGTCACTGGATTGTCAACTCCGACTGTCTGGGACCTCACATCTTTGGATCAAGCTCAACAGGGACAAGAAAATTCCCATCATACCCTGGGTCAGTTGGACAGCTCAAGCTACAGCAATGGGTTGACTTTTAATACTTCTGACCTCCTCTCATGTTTCTGTGGTTCACAGTAAGACCTCAGGAAAATGAAAAACTGAGAGCCACCTGGTACCATCAGAGCGAGTCCTAACACATACAGTGAACGCGGTTTAGTTTGCCAGCATCGCTGTTCCCCAGCTCAACTGAAAATGAAGCATGTCCCACACAAGCCTCTGTGATGCTTGGTTTTCTCTCCTTTATAAGAAATACTTTTTATTTTTTTATTATATGTGTATTAATTTTATGTTTTGACTGCATGTATGTTTGTGTATCGTGTGTGTGTGTGTGTGTGTGTGTGTGTGTGTGTGTGTGTGTGCACCCACAGAAGCTAGAAGAAGCTATTGGATCCCTTAGAATTGGAGTTTTGACTGGTTATGAGCCAACATGTGGGTGCCGAGAATTGAACCCAGGTCCACTGTAAGAGCAGTCAGTCCTCTTAACCTCTGAGCCATCTCTCCAGTCTGACACTTGGTGTTCAGGGAAGCATCTTAATATCAAGCCCAGCAATTCATTTGGGATTGCATCATTGAAGCAAAGCACAGTTCTTGTGATTCTCATAAAGGGGTTAAGTATTTGTGTTGTCTCTAAGCTTCCATTGCTTAGCCTCATCCACTTCTGAACCACTCATACCCTGATCTCATTTTCTACTTGTCATTAAAAACGTGCTTTTTAATCATCCAACTCCGATTCAAGACTCAACAGTTCCACATAGGAGGCCATGCAGGTTTAAGAATCCAGCATCTCACCAGGAACTCCACGATTTGATACTACTCAGGTCCTTATTGTCAGTCTTCTCATTTGCTGCTGGTCGAATAAAATACAATCTATTAAATAAAGAGCAACAAACTTTGGCAAATGGGTAGAAAAAAAGTAACTACCAAAACTTCTAGCACATGGAAAAAATCTCATTTTCTTAAACATTCCCCATTAAGCTTTATAGAAAAGAGCACCTTACCAGGTGCTGGCCCTGAATTACCCACTGACTTTATCTCTTTGTCCTTCCTAGAACTTCATAAAATGTAATTGTGCATTGTATTTCTTTTCTTTAACAAATGTAGATTAAATAAAATAATATCAAATTAGGAATTGTCAGCCGGGTAGTGGTGGCACACATCTTTAATCCCAGCACCTGGGAAGCAGAGGCGAGAGGATCTCTGCATTTTTTAGACCAACCTGGTCTACAGAGCAAGTTCCAGAACAACATGGGCCACACAGAGAAACTCTGTCTCAACAAAACAAATCAAGTTTCCTTTCAGTCAGTTTAACTAACCGCTGTCTCTTCACTGTCTTTACTAATTAAAACTTGAACATTAAAAGTAGATATGAGACTATGTAGGTATTCTAACCTGGTTTGTGACAGAAGAAGTATAAATGTCTCTAAAAGGTACAAAGCACATTGATTTAACTACAAAACACAAATTTTAAAAAATTATTTCTACCTTTATATGTTTGTGTTTATCCGCATGTGTGTCATGGAGACCAGAAGAGGGTTTTTGATCTCCTGAGCTGAAGTTAAAGGGGGTTGTGGGCTTCCCAGTGTGAATGGTGGGAAGCAAACTCCAATCCTCTGCAGTAGAATCACATCACTCCTCCCTTCCCTTTTCCCCTCCAGAGCCTCTTAGTTACCTTCTTTCAAACCCCTCCTACACCTCCATATCCCCCATTCTGAAGTTGATAAGCTATTTTTCCTTGATTATATGGTTGCACATACACATAGACATCTGTATATGATGTATTTGTGTATATATATACATATAGTTACATATATATGTATTGTTACAGATATATATGTATGTATACATTTATATGTAAGTATGTATAACGTGTGTGTATGTGTATATGTATAGTTACATAAAAGGAATATGACCAGAGGTGAGTCCCTTTATCGGCTATATAGTGCAAAGTATTTCATCTTGAAACCACACACACAAACAGCAAGTTTGCCCTCTTAGAATCCAAATTATCTCTCCCGCTTCATGGTTTCTTTTTTCTTTTTTAAAATTCATCAGTTACCAAAGAGTGTGTGTGTCCTTCTCTGAGTGTTTCCTGCTTTAGTCAGTTTAGTCTAGAGTGGATTTTGCTGGGTACAATTTGCTTTGGATTGTGTGTGATCCAAATGGAGACCTGTTGGCAAGTTTCCAGATAGAGTGTGGCAATGTTTGTTTTACTCATTTGCAGGCAATTTGGTTTGGGGCTCTCTAAGGCACGCCAGGTTATCCCTGCCTACCATCCCACTCTGCTGAAACCGTGCCTCCATAATGAAATTCAGTCCAATCTGACAGAAGAAAATAAGTTTTAACACATGCACCATCTGTGCTTTGGAATGCCAATGAGTTCCAAGCAACAGAAAACTGTTCTCAAATTGAAATAAAACAAATGCAGATGCCATTAGTAAAATGAAAAAAAAAAGCACCCGGGAACTCTACAGTATAGGACTGGTGTAGAGTGTGTGAAGTCCTTTAAACAGGTGAGTCTGTTTTAACAATACCTGTTTCCGTGGAGATCGACCATGTTCTATCTTGGTTTGTTCACATTTTGTTCTTGCTTCTTTGCGCTGACCTGTTACTGGGCTTCCTATTTTCTTTCCCCGGGTTTAGTCACTTTGAAATTTACTTGCTCTTAGAATGGCACACTATTGCTCATATTAGATTTTTTTTCTATTTTCTTTCTAGGTTATTACATAGTAGCATTTAATGCTACTTCAAATCATGAGCAAATGTTCTAGTGCGATGGAAAGGAGATTAGGCATGGATTTTCTTTCCCTGTGCAAACAATATTTTACACATAGAAATGTGTTTTAATCTTCTTGATTATCAGCTAAGATATCTCAAAGAGCTGCTATGTGTATTAAGTGACAATATGGGTAATTCTCTATGAGAGGTAGAGTAATGCCTCCTTCATGATGTGGCTGCTAGACCCAAATGCCTGGAAATCTCTCTCTTAATTTACAAGCCAAAGTAGACTTTTCTTATGTAATCAAGCTAAGAATTTTAAAAAGGGAATAATATTTTGATTTGCATTTCTCTGATGACTAAGGATGTTGAGCATTTCTTTAAGTGTCTTCCAGCCATTTTAAATTCCTCTGTTGAGAGTTCTCTGTTTAGGTATGTACTCCATTTTTTTAATTGGGTTATTTGTTCTTTTGATGACCAGTTTCTTGAGTTTTTTGTATATTTTGGAGATCATACCTCTGTCTGATGTGGAGTTGGTGAAGATCTTTTCCCATTCTGTAGGCTGCCATTTTGTCTTGTTGACCGTGTCCTTTGCTTTATAGAAGCTTTTCAGTTTCAGGAGGTCCCATTTATTAATTGCTTCTCTCAGTGTCTGTGTTACTGGTATTGTATTTAGGAAGTGTTCTCCTGTGCCAATGCATTCAAGTGTACTTCTTACTTTCTCTTCTATGACGTTCAATGTGGCTAGCTTTATGCTGAGGACTTTGATCCATTTGGACTTGAGTTTTGTGCAACTCTGAGATTCCATCTTACACCTGTAAAAATGGCCAAGATCATAAACACTGATGACAACTTATGCTGGAGAGGTTGTGGCGTAAAGGAAACATTCCTACATTGCTGGTGGGAGTGCAAGCTGGTACAACCCCTTCAGATATCTGTATGCCGGTTTCTCAGAAAATTAGGAAACAACCTTCCTCAAGACCTAATAATACCACTTTTGGATATATATTGAAAGGATGCTCAATAGTACCATAAGGACATGTGCTCAACTCTGTTCATAGAAGCTTTGTTTGTCATAGCTAGAACCTGGAAACAACCTAAAAGCCCCTCAACCAAAGATTAGATAAGGAAAATGTGGTACATTTACACAACGGGGTACACAGCAGAGAAAAATAATGACATCTTGAAATTTGCAGGCAAGTGGATGGAGCTAGAAAACATCATATTGAGGAAGGTAACCCAGACCCAGAAAGACAAATATCATATGTACTCACTAATAAGGGGTTTTTAAACATGAAGCAAAGAAAAGCAGCCTACAAATCACAATCCCAGAGAACCTAGACAACAATGAGGACACTAAGAGAGACTTACATAAATCTAATCTACATGGGAAGTAAAAAAAGACAAGATCTCCTGAGTAAATTGGGAGCATGGGGACCATGAAAGAGGATTGAAGGGGAGGGAAGAGGCAGGGAGGGAAACAGAGAAAAATGTATAGCTCAATAAAATCAATAAAAATTAAAAAATATAAAGGAAAAAGAAAAAAGTGGGGTAATGTTCTAGATTGTCAGAATGAGTCATCTGACCATTGTCATTGTGAGCGTTCCTTTTACTCCCACATGACTTTGCTTCTCACAGATGAGAACAGACATTTGCTGCTTTATAGATATATATGCCTCGGAATTGACAGCAACATTATAAATATCAATGAACTTCCAGAAAATTCTTGGAGGTTCCTCTTCCCTAGTCAATGTTCCAGAATATATATCATGTATGCTTGGAAAAACAGACAACTATGAACCTCATAATATTTTGCTATGTATCTGTTCCAGAATTTACATTGTATAACAAATTTAATTTTTATTTATTTATACATCATACATATATATCTATATTAATCTTTACTCCCTACTCCTGTCTCCCTTTGAATCTCTATCTTTTTCCATACTGAAAATCAAATCCAGAGCCTTGTGAATAACTTTCCCACAGAGCTATGTCCCAAATACTATACACTACAATGTTGATTAGGAGATGGGATATGGTTCTCAATTATTTTGTTTGCTAAACCAGACTTCACTAATGCATTCATGTGGAAAACTAATATTATATTTCAATATTTCAATCAGACATTTCTATTACATTAGGATTCATTCACTCAGATATTAAGCACTTCTGATTCTTTGAGTTAATGTTTATAGGTAAAAATCTTCTAATTCATGTTGTCTCTAAGCTAAAGGCAATTTGAGTTTTGCATCTTAATGACTAATTAATACATAACACAAGAAACACTTTTCAGCTATGCAATTTTTCACAACCATGTGAAGCTTCTTGTAGATCTGGTCTGATTATACTTCGGAAGGCCTTGAAATCACAAGTGTAATTAGATAAATTTGTTCTCCGATGTTTCCCTGAGAGCTTGGCGTTTTTATTCATAGTCCAGGTACATAACCTGTGTCATGAGGAAGCCTTTCAACCAGTACACATCTTCCACAGGCATCCTTTGTCCTTGTCAGTATCTTAATCTGCCCCTCTCTGCTGACCCTGTTTTCTCGGTACTCATGAATATATTTAAACAGATGAATGACAAATTAAACAAATAAAATTGTTAAGGTTTTATACAGGTCCTATAATTGTTCTCAATAAACCTCTACCTCATTTCTTTTATAGATAAGATGATGGAATGACTTGTCTGCCACCCTGTTTTAAGTACCTTATAGACCAGTTACATCTGATGCCACTCATTCACCAAAAACTGCAACTCAAATGCATTTGATGACATTTATGTAAGAAACTGAAATGGCATGCTTAGCCCATCATCTTAAGTGAGACCCATTTTTTATTTTCTCATCACATAGTTCTTCCTGGAATCTAGGAAGCAATTATCTCCCAATTTTTATTACATGGCAACCACTACCATAAACCGGAGACTTACAAGGTCCAAGGCCACAGGCAGTTCTTGCTTTACATGATCCTGTTTAATCTTCATGCAAATTCTTATGACAACAGCAGTATACTTACTTCACATGGAAAACTAGGGTTTAGGCCAGGAAAGCAGCATATTTAGAACTTCCTTGGCGATAGAGAGCAGTTTTTACCAAAGGGGCTAAAGAGTGCTCAGTGGTTGAGTACACATGTTGCTCTTGAAGAAGACTAGGTTTCAGTTTTCAGCACCAACATGATGGCCCACAGCCATCTCTAATTCCAGCTCTAGGGAATCTGATAGCCTCTTCTGGCCTCTACAGGCAAAATACTCATAAAAAATTAAATTTCTTACTCTGACATGTTCCCATTATCCTTCACAGTGTGACCCCACCCTGAGCATTAGACTCTCCCAGACTGACTGTAAGACGCCCACCCCAGACTGAGTGTGAGAACTCCCAGCCTAAGTGTGAGAAATCACAGCCTAAGATCCCATGCCTAAGTGGGAGGAGACCTCACCCTGACTGTAAGACCCACAGTCTGAGTGGGAGACCCTCCAAGCCTAAGTGTGAGAACCCCAGCCTGAGTGTGAGACACCCCCACCCTGATCTCACTCTATTCCTTCGGTGCTCTGCAGACTTTTGTACCCAACAGCATGGCAGAATGTACCAGCTTTATACTGCTGCTTCCAGATCCAACCAGGAGCATAAGATCTGTCATAAGCATTCGTTGGAGAATGTCTCTGAAATGTTTGATAGTATCTCAGCTAATGTCAAACTGGGGTGAATTCTCTGACCCAGGTGCTTGTTCTTCTGAGGTAGTTTCTCATGCAAACCCTATCATGCCCCTTCCTGTCTTTCTCATGCTACTAGTTGATAATCTGAGGCTATTTCTTAACTACTTCAAGACTCCTCTAATTTGTTCCTATTTCTTTTATAGACTCATTGATCATCCCTTATTCTATGGCAAAGTAGACCAGGTTCCAGAATTTGAGTTAACTGTTTCAGCAATTAGAGGCCTTCCTCTCCACACTGGGAAGTCTAAATTGCTTTATCTGCTAAGGAAAAAGAGACACAACTATATTTGACATGTGCCTACCATTTCCCCATGCATAATATAGATGAGCAATTCAGCTATTTTAATGCTAATACAGAGTGGAACTTTCAGCAGTGCCATTATAGGGATTAGAAAACTGAGACCTAATAAGAAAGAAGCATACAGCTATTTCAGGTGGCATCTGATTCATCCAGATTATTTTATTCTGTCCCCTACCCTCAACTCTGACCTAATTGGCCTCCAGTATAGAATTCTGCAGTTCTGTCTACCTCTACAGAAAGTTTATGGAACAAAGACCTTGACAGAACACACGTATTACTATGCATTTAGGTTTGCCCCTTAGATGTTATATGATTTTAGAAATCACTTTTCTTCCTGAGCTTCCATTTCTTTTCTCATGGCAGAACCTCTAAGATATCCCCCCAATACCAGTTCCACTGTCTTAATGTTAGTTATAGAATTTTTCAAAAGCATCTGAAACCAAAATGTTCCCTTCAAAGCTCCATGAAGTCATCTGTTTCAGTAAGTCCAGGAAGCTGAGGAAACGGGGTACGTGACAGTTTTTACAAATGCTTTTCAAAATGCTACTGTCACCTTTAGATTTATTTTGTCTGTTTTCTTTTTGAGTGATAGGATATGGACATGGTGAGGAAGCCCCGGAAGGCCTTGCGAGTGGAGGCAGAGCGATATGATAAGAAATCTCTTCTCAGAGCCATATCTGTACAGGAGTCAGTTACCAGGCTCCCAGCCTTCAGGTTTCATCAACAGAAATGGTCCTACCTGAGTTAGTCACTAGTCAGTGTTCAGCACATTCCCAGATTCCCTGACAGTTATCCAAAGGTAGGGTTTGGTTTTCGTGTCTGAGTATTAGTTTATTTCATTTTTTGTTTTATTTTGTTTTATGATATCCTTCCTCTTTCAGCCTTTATTTAAATCAACATTTGAGAAACTGGAAATCCAAAACATAAAATTTGAAACACAGAAGTGAAAGTGAGGAAGGGACAGCGAAGGGTTGAGAAATCATGTCTCTGTAGTGTCTTTATTTTAGAAGTACATGCTTACATTTATCCACTCCTTCCCTTTGAAGCCCGTCCCTGCCTACATCTTCCCCCAACACAACAAATAATCTTACATTACCCACGATCACACTCTGTCATTCTCTCTGAACCCATACAAAAATGCTATGAGCAAGTAGAATATTTACTAGAGTTCATAGTTACAGTCATTAGTCATATGTGGTATATGTGCATGCCAATACACATTTACATCATTGGTTCAATGATTAATATTTTCATATCACTGTAAATCTTAACAGGTTTTATGATTCATGTTTGAATACTGCCTCTGTTCTTGACTGAGAATGGCTGTGTCATGCTATTGTGTGTGAAAGATATTTTTACAGATATAAAATTTTACAGATATGAAATGTATTCCTTCTATTCAACTTAAACTTTTGCAAACAAACAACTGAGCTGTCTCTGGTCAGCTGGTACTGTAGTTTATTTTTGAGCTGTGTGTATTATATCTGTTTAAATTTTAGAATTTTATTTTTCTTTTCGCTATCTTAAATTTTGCAATGAACCATTAAATTAGTGCAATGTGCTCTTTATTCTGGAAGCAATAGTGGTCCAGGAGTTCAGAGCACAGGTCCTTGGCTCCGAGATCTGTCATTTGTTGGTGGACCACTGACATGTAACCTAACATCTTGATAACTTAATTTCCCCATTTGTGAAACCACAATACTAATTTTGACATGGTTTAATGTCATAATATAATCATGAAACCTACTTCTAAGACCTGGCATGGTTTTAAATCCCTCCTTCCTCTGCTTCCAAGTTCTTCATATAACACTTAAGATTTCCAACCTGGCAGTTCTCTTGCCAAGCACCAGTTCAATGTGCAAAAGAGGAATGAAGTCAGAAGAAAAATCTTCACAGAAAAGATACACTTGGTTTGAGTCCTAATGTTTAAAGAGGGACATGAATGAATCTGTTTCCTTATAGTAAAAGTACAGTTAGCACAGTTCTTAAGCACAGAAGTTCTACTTTTTAAATAAAAATGTAAAGTGTCAAGCATGTTTTCAAAAGATAGTTTTTAAATGAAATTTTCTAATTCTTTTTTGAACGCGGATACTTGAGACAGGGTTTTTCTGTATGGAGCTGGCTGTCCTAGAAATCTCTCTGTAGAATAGGTTGGCCTCAAACTTAGGGATCTGCCGGTCTCTGACTTCTGAGTACTGAGGATAAAGATGTGTGCCACCATCACCAGGTTCCAAAAGATAAATTTTAATTTTGCTCATCTTACTACAGTCTCAACTGTGCTGACCATGAGAGCGATAGTTTGGGGTCATGTATGACGATACCTTAGAATACTAACGGTCTCAGTCCCCACACTCACAGGCTTATGCACACCCTATTCTTAGATCAAGTATTTTTACAATTCTGGAGTCCAGTTTTCAAAAGGAAAGGACATTCATCCTCCAGGGCCTGCCACACATTTGTCAGTGATGAAGCACAGTCATTCAGAGCCCAGATTACTTCAAGCATCCATTGCATTTGAAATGCATATAATTCAAGACAGTGGAATAATAATATAGAGTCTTGGTTGCAGTTTTCCCCATATATCTCATGATTTCATCAGCATAGTTCATTGAAGGAGGAAACCTGTACTGTTACAGTCCAAAGGACACAGGACACAGTAATGTTAAAAAAAAAAGAACTACAAAAAACTTTTCTGTTTAGTAATTCATGAGCTTAGACTTATTTTGTTAGAATTAAAAATATTTTAATCTTGTTGACAACTTAGTTATTCTAAAAAGAACTTTTAGGTAATCATGTTTGTGTTTCATTAAGTCACCAATGATCTAAATTAAATTCTCTTTGCTGCAGAACTGTAAACTCTGTCTGCTCTACCATTCTGCCCACAGTAATTGGCAGAATTTAGGTTTCATTGCCTGAAGCAACAGTTGTGAACGTTAATACATTTCACAACCACCTGGAGAGCTCTTTAAAGGGCACATTGCTGGCCTAGCCTGGCCCTTCTCATTCAGTCAACTGATTTGCATCTCAGTTGACTGTCAGATGTGGTTGCCCTTGTTCCAGAGACTCAATTTTGAAAAATTGATATTTCCAACTTTAAAATATTTACAGGACCCTAGAAATCATTGAACTTTCCTCCATTAGTTTTTTTTAATAGCTTGAGATTACGTACATGAAAAACTCAAAAAAGACTTGCTTTTATGGTGGAATTCAAGTTATCAAGTGAATGACTTGGCTTCACGCTCTTCTTACAGTTGTCTCTATGTATCCCAGCCTTGCTTGAATAGTATATTAATTTTCTTCTACTCATCTCTGAGTAGAAGATTAGTTTTTGTTAAAGTAGATAAGCCTTGGGAATCTCAGGCCACATACTAATTTGGGAAAGTTTAACTTTCTCTGATATCTACATTTTAACTAATTTTCCATTTCAACCCCTATGACATTTATTCAATGGGCTATTGAAAACTCTTCTGCCCTCTAACCTCTACCTCAGCTGCATCCAAGTTCACATTAGTTACCAAGGTGACAAGAAGCATTGGAAGAGATGCTCCTGGATTTCATCGTTGACATTAAGGCTAGTCAAATATCACTTATCTTATCTGCTGATACCCACAAGTCATTGCACTTCATTGTTCCTATTCTGGGGCCTCTTTTGATCCTGTGTTTCTGACCATTTACTACAGTGTTACACTGTAGTAAGAAACACTGACTCTGTGGACTGTGGAATTGAATCGAAGACACAGACATAAATCCACACACCTATGGACACTTGATTTTTGGCAAAGAAGTCAAAACTATACAATGGAAAAAAGAAAACATCTTCAACAAATGGTGGTGGTCTAACTAGATGTCTGCATGTAGAAGAATGCACATAGATCTATATCTATGACTCTGCACAAAAGTCAAGTCCAAGTGGATCGAAAACCTCAACATAAATCCAGATACACTGAACCTGGTAGAAGAGAAAGTGGAAAAAAAAACACGAATGTATTGGCACAGAACACAACTTCCTGAACAGAACACCATAGCCCAGGCATTAAGATCGACAATTAAAAAATAGGACCTCTCAAAACTAAAAAGTTTCTGTAAGACAAAGGACACCATCAATAGGACAAATGGCAGATTGGATAGTGGAAAAAGATCTTCATCAATGCTATATCCAACAGAGGGATGATTTCCAAAATACAGAAAGAACTCAAGAAACTAGATATAAACAAACTAAATAATAAAAAAAAATTGAGTACTGATCTAAACAGAGAATTCTCAACAGCCCAGCTGCAATCTGACTGCTACTTCTGTTCTAGAACATTTATGTAAATTTGTATGTTTAGTATTTGTGTTATCTGAAAATTGAACCTAGAGCTTTACCCATGCTGGGCAAGCTGCTCTGTTACAGGTATATGTTTTTTTTTCTTTTCTAAATTTATGTTTATGTATGAAGATATATATATCAGCTGCTTGTGATGGATTGTCCTTTCAAAAAACTTGGAGAGGAGGCAAGGAGCAGGACCATCTTCTTCAGAGATAGGATGGATATACATCTTCAAGTAGTAGGATCACTGGCTTTGCTCGTCATGAAATTTTACTAAATTAGTGTTTGTGTTTCATATCTACATAAGCCTGTTCTGTATTTTCTGCAATGAAATCTACCTGCCTGACTTGTGATGTAGGGGAAAATGCTCTTAGAAATCATAATAAATCAAACTTGGTGGTGATGGAGGGATGGCTCAACAGTGAAGACCATTTGTTACTCTTTCAGAGGACCCAGGTTAAGTTACCTTCTCTAAGTTGAATTCCAAGTGATGTGACGCCTTCTTTTGACCTCTGTTGCATCAGACATCTGTGTGCTGCACCTATACACATGTAAGCAAAGCACCCATACACATGCAATAAAGATAAATAATTATTAAAAATAAAACCTAATATTTAAATGCGTTAATGCAATGATTAGGCTGGGCAGATGGCGGCTGCCTCACTCTGTTTCATCCAAGGAGATAGACTGATTCCTCTCAGAGTTCTGTGTTCCCAGTATCATTCTATTCCCAGTGGCACAGCTTGGCATATTATATTATAAGTTTTGAATAAGACTGAGAGAATATAGACATTTTTGTTGCCAGAGGAATCCAAGACTCTCTTTCCAGAGGAGAAAATGAATCATGCCCTTTAAAGAAACATGATTTCATTTTCCAAAGGTGGGGAATGGATGGTTGAAAATGTCAAGTAATGGCCCAGGTGTGGTGCAACTGTGTACTTATGTAAAAGGGATTTGGAAATGTATGTGTGTTTTTCCATGAAGTCTCATTCCAATGGCTGTCTTCCAACAACGACAAAGGGGGAAACCAGGCCACTCACTCCATGAAGCTCCACACGACAGTTCAACAACCTACCTGAACAGTCAGGGGCAGGGACTGAAACTTACCTAATACAGCAACCCTAGGGAAATGCCTATTTAACAAATCAAAAAAAAAAGGAAAAAATAGAAAGACTTTGAGCGTGGATGTGAGAATGAAAGCAGAACTGAAAGAAATCACACCCTCAGCCCAAACTCTGCTGTGCGTCCCAGATCTCCAGAGCCTGAATCATGCCAGGTCCCTCACTGCTTGCTTCTGCCCAGCTCTCAGTCCATCATCCCAGCTCCTCCGAGGAGTCTGTTTTGACCTCTGTGATCTATACACAGAAGAACTATAAATATCAATGAGGAGAGAGATGATGAGTGGGGTGTAGCTAGTTTTTCTTGTTGGATCTTTTTGCATCACTAGCCCCCAAATAATGACATGGAGACATCATTAATTATGAAACATTGGTCTTTAGCGTAGCTTGTTCTCAGCTAGCTCTTATAACCTAAGTTTACCTCTTTCTATTAATCTATGTTTGGTCATCGGGCTCTTTATCTCTCCTGCATATGTGTGTCAGACTGCCTCCGGGTCTTGCTGGCTTCTCCAACACACCTAGATTCATCCTGAGTTCTCTCCCCAGAGCTCTCCTGCCTAGCTCTTGACCATTCAGCTCGTCATTAAATCAATTAGAAGGCACCTTGGCAAAGACCATCTTGACAGTAAACAAAAAGATTATCCCACAACAGTGGGGTTTTCTGTCTTTCCAAAATTGCTTTATTTTTTCCAATATTTTAATACAATATCTCTAACAAAATATACATCTTTATTCAATAGAGTGTTTGTTACTTACAAAATATGCATGGAAATTTTGGTGAAAAGAAGGGAAAAAGAGAAACATTTTAGAAAAATCTCAATCACTTTTTATTTCTGATTTTATTAACTAGAAGTAATTGATAATAATATGCTGAATTTACGTAAATTTTTCCATGATAACCTCTACTTTATAAATATGAATATTTGTATAATCACATATAGCTATATATTATATATACACAATTATATATGAGAGAGAGGCAGATATAATACATAAATTGTGGTCATTGGCAGACCTTATTGGACGTGCAATGCTCACATTTTCTGTTTGAGTTCTACTGCATAGAAATTATTAACAGCTAATTAGATATATCTTACACTCATTTTGTTTTTGTTTTATATCTTTATTTCTTTACATATATATTTCATAACCACTTTTGAAAAATTATGCTAATTTTAAGGTTAATCTAATAGCTGAATACTTTGTACTCAAATCAATGAAGCTATATATAAAATGGAAATAATATGTTTCAATATTCTGTAAGGTCATTCTTTGTACAGTGGGAGGACAAAATGATGAGAAAAAATAATCAATTTGACTTCAGAAAGGAGTTTTATACAGCAAGGATGCAAACAAATACAGCTAACAAATAGACCAACAAGATAACATTTTGTACTTGGTATTCATTAAATTTGTAAAAATATATTCACAGAACATTTGCTCTCCTTCCCTTTGCATGTGGTATGGATTTAGCTGTGGGCTTCTAGTGACAGGACAGAAGGCATGGGATGTGTTGCCAACACTCTGGTATAAACAGACTGCGATTTCCATCTGGACTGAATTTAGATTCGCTCCTGAGTCTTCACTCTGGGGAAAACTAGCTGCCTTGTTTTGAGGATATTGCAGCAGGTTTTGCAAAAGACTCATGACAGGTAACTGAAGTCTTTTGTCAAGACGCATCCAGGAGTTCAGGCTGCCAAAACCCATGCCAGTAATCCAGTAAGTGAATCACTACTCACTAGTGGGACCTTCTGAAGAGACAATATTCACGCCTGACAATTAGACTTTGCTGCTTCAGAAGTCTTGACTATTTTTTTTAGTTTATAACTTACAAAATGTGTGATAATGGTACTGAGAATAAGGGTAATTAACTGGACAAAAACTGATAATTAACACAAAACCTTCAATTAAATATTAGCAGAAACTTACACTTTGAAAATAAATTCAAAAGTGAGTAGATAATCTAAATTACATTTTCCTTGAGAATAAAGGTGGTTAGAAAATAAGCCTACAAGATTTATTAAATCATCATTAGTAGCAATATGCAAATTAAGAATAAAAACATGTTGAAAGATGTGAATGATCAAAGTTACTCCAGGAAGAGGTTGACAACCAAAATAACCTTGGGTCTATTAAAAAAATAATTCATAAAGAAAAGCTTCCCCAAAGTGAATTTTCTAGTTCCAGAAGGATTCATTGCTAATGTTTATTTTTTTAGCTTTATGTATGGTAAATATGCATGTCTTAACCAATTTCTGATGTATTGTTAGTGAAGACAGACACTTTCACAGTCTTGAGAAATACTGCTATCCACCATCAGAACATTTTTCATATTCTATAACTCCATACACCTCAATCCCTAAGCTGTATTCCCCTAACACCAGCTTATAGGAAACACCTGGTGCTTTCTGCCTGTCTGTGTTTGACTACTCCATACACTTCGCACAAATGAATCATGCAGTGTTTGTGATGTTGTTCCTACCTTATTTCATGTAGAATAATGTCTTCTAAGCTCATCCTCTATGTGATATATGCCAGAATTAATTACCTCATAAAGGTTGAATAACATTACATTGTATATATGTATTATGTTGTTTCTCTGTCCTGGGATGGATATTTTGGTTTCTTTAGCTCCAAAAGAAATTCTTTCAATAATTTTGCTATGGGTGCACTTTGAATCCCTATTCCCAGAAGTGGAATCGCTGGATGTTTGTTAAGGTAATTCTTTATTCTGTTGCCTGGAAAACCATAATGTTGTTTTCCTAGCCGCTGCATCATTTACATTTCAATGACAGGCCACAAGTATCCATGTTCTCCATATCCTTACAATGCATTGATTTTCCATTTTCTTCATTTTTTTATTCCCAGTAAGGATTATTTTTATCCTTGTGTGTTTATAATAGTTATCCAGTTCACATGAAGTATCATATAGGGAATGTGGTTTGAGTTTTCTTAACATTAATGATTGTGAGAATCTTCCCAGGTCATTATTTTCTAATGTCTACTTGCTCTGATGAAAAGGTTGTTCATATACTTACTTCTTCACTGTTACTTAATTCTTCTTATTGAACACCAAATCCTCTTGGTATGTTTTAGTGGTTAATCTTCATCAGCTAACACAATTCATAAATGTCTTCTTCTTACTGTGTTCTGTTCCTTTGCTGCATTGATAGTACCCTTTGATGAGCCAATGGTTGAAAGTTCATTGATAGTTTCCTAATTTTGTTTTCATTGACTATTGTTTGGGAATTTAATAGAAGAACTCAAACTAAATGTCATGAAACCTTACCCCAGTGCTTTAGATTTCTAATGTTTTATCTCTGTCATTTAAAAATTTAGCTTATTTTCAGTTACTTTCTGTGTTTTATGACTGCAAGCATCTAGTCATATTTTATATATTTTGGTATGCTATAATTTAATTTTCATCATGTCAAGATGTTTACTAATTTTCTTTGTACTTTCAATTTTTACCCATAATCTTAATTTTCAAGTATTTGTTTAATTTTTTGTTTCTTTTCTGTCAATTGATAATTACTAAAATTCTCTAGGGTAATATTGTCTGCCATTATATAACTTTCAAGTTTATTGATTTATTAATTAATAAAATATTCACCTAGTATGAGGTGAGGCAAATTGTTTTAGGTGTAATAAGCTTTATTGTTCAGCAGGTGTCATGGTTGCAGAGTCATGACTAGCAGCGGTACAACTGGTGGTGATAGGAACGGTCCCAAGTCGCTTTGGTTTCCCGCCTTGGTGCTGGTTAAATACTGAGAAATATGCTTTGCTTGGCAAATTAAAAGCAATTAAATCAATTCCGTACACGGAGCAAGAAGCCCAGAACTCATGAACAGGGAGCACAAGCTGGAAGCTACACAAGTTGCAATGCGGCAGTGGGGCGGATGTGCACAAGCTTGGGAAATTTCCAAGTCACCTCACACAGCTCTGCTGTAGCGGGGGTTTTACAAAAAACCGCTTAGTAGGTAAAAGCAAACCAAGTGGGAAACTTTCTGGGCTGTGGACCTGTTAGGCCTTTAAGCTGGTCCTCCAGGTAGGTGTGTAATTTGGGTCCTCGTGGAGTTCCAGATGAAGACGGACGCTCAAAAGAAAGCCTACACTAGCTCAGTAATAGAGGGTTACTTATTTAGGGGTAGACTCACAAATCACAGTCCTCTGCTTGAAAGGTGAACAGCAACCGAATCCCACAGCCAGAAGAGAGGCCAGACATGGGCTTTACATCGGCATATATAGTATAAGATGCCACACCCAAGTTAAAGGCTACTGGCTGAAGGAATTCTTACAGCAAATCACTTTAATAACTCAAAACTGCAATTTTCTTCCATTAAAAATATTACTAGGTCATTAAAGTTTCATTTCAAAGAAACTGCAGTGGTATCTATGTGGCTATATGGATTCGAATCCATAATCAAATGAGGGATGGATAAGGAAAGGGAAGGTTTGTTCCGTATCATTTTTTTATGGGAAACACACTAAATAATTTCTTCTTATTCTTTCACTTTGCTTCACAATAGCCCTATAGTACAACTCTCACACTATTCACTTTACAGATAACGAAATTGCTCAGAGAAGGATTAGCTCACTTGATGGACTGTAAATTTATCAACAGTAGAGATGAGCTTTAACACACCTATTCCTGATGCATGCATTTGCTTCTACTCGGAGGTCTTGGACCTGACCTAAGGTTAAAGCAGCGGGAACTTGGAGCACCATAATATTCAGTGAAATGACTATATGAATTAGCATGTGAAGCTTGAATGGCCTGAGGAAAATACTGGGAATTTGGTTCTAAGTGTTTTGGTCCTTAGGGTTTTCTTAATTAATTTTGTAACCTTGAGCAACGTGTGTACTAACCAGGTTTTTAGCTCCCTCACCTGTGAAATTAGATGCTTAACCTAGATGTTCTCCGAGTCAAGTCACTCCTCACTGCAGTTAGGAGTCTGTGGTTCTAAAGCAAAGCTGTCATATAACTTCTGGGTGATATGTGTGTAGAAGTCATAAAAATATACACTCACCAGAATTTGTCAGAATCAGTTCAAGCATGTAACATATGCTTTCCCATATTGTCAATGAAATACAAAGGGGTCATGACTGATAAATCATTAAGAAATGGAAAAAAATTTAATTGAAGTGATAAAATATGAGGACACTTTGTCTAAGCCTTTGCTGTGACTCTGAAAAAAATATAATATGAGAGACCAAGGATGGGGAGATGTCTTGGCTGTTAAAGGCTCTTAATGCTTTTGCAGAGGAACCAGATTCAGCACCCCGCAGCACCCGTTTGGTGGTCCCAAATGTCTGTAACTTCAATTCCAGGCAGTTCAATGCCCTCTTCTGGCCTCTATGGGCATCTGCATGCCAATGGTGTACCTTAACTCATTCAAGAACACAAAAGTACATAGAAATAAAAATTATAAAAGCAATTGAAAAGGTTGTTCTTTTTTAATGACAAACTAGAGTGTTCTGGATGCTTCTTGGCAAATAGATGTTATTCTTTGTTTTCTTTGATGACCTTGAACTTTCTACTCTTACAATCTCATCTGAAAAATGTAATCAGAATGAAAATGTTTCTTTAAGATGCCAAGGGAGAAAATCACATTTCCCTTTATATTTGTAAATGAGTGTGAGCCATTTTTAGGTTCTCCACAGGCAGCATCCTTCAGTGGGAAGTGTTTGTAAATTAATTCAAGCATGGAAGAGTGAAGTGTGTGTGTGTGTGCATGTGAAAGAGAGAAAGAGACAGAGAGAGAGTGAGAGTAAGCAAGAGAGAAAGAAATAGAGAGATATTGTGGAACTTGAGGCTCTCATCCTGTGCTTAGCACACCACACACACATACACACACATGCACATGCACACACACACATACACACACACATAAAGGTTCACCATTAGTTAGGTATCTATAAGGTGTTCTCAAAGGTGTCTTGTATTTGTTATATTTCCCCATAATCCCTCCTCTCCTCTAAGCTTGCCCCCTAATCTGCTTAACTCTTCTTGCTCCATTATTCCTCATCCTTTCTTCATACTATTTGAATCCTATCTCCCCTCCTTTAAAAGCCACCATCTTTTTCAGTATTAGTTTCCTAACCAATATTGTACTCCAATATAAACATACATATATACTTTCTTTGGAAAGAAAATATTTACTAGTGTAAGAACAAATTAGTATACAAAGTGATGGGATGCATTATAAACTTTGCCAAAACTTTATTCTTAATTGATCTCCCAATACCCATCAGCCATGCCCCTGACTTATTCCCATTGGTGTAACACCCTTGTTACTATTCTATTTGTCTTTTTCTTGGTGTAAGTTTTTTGGTTGTTTTCACCACTACATAGTATCTGTGAGCCAAGTAGTTACTGAGCACACATATAGAGAAGATGAGCTCCTTTTTGGACAATCATCTCTCTGTACAAGATTTAACATGATACATTTAATTAATAAATTTATTTATGCTGCATTGGAATAGTGAGAAAATAAGCACTGATAAATAAATTCAGCAAGCATGTGTTGTGACAACAAAGTGCAAAAGCGACTTTCCTTATCAACAATCACTTCATTCTTGCCACAAGAACACTCACCAAGAAACAGTTCTCCATTGACAAACACCATGAGAGACGAGCTATTGTTCCTACACAAAGCAGTCTTTTCAATTGAGTGGATTAACGCAAGTTGAGCCCTCTTTAGCTTTAGAGTGGGAAAGTGTTCAGAACCATTTTTCACTGAAGGTGGTGATATGCATATCCTTTTCTTGAACATTGAACAGCACAAAACACAAGCTATTGGGGCTTTTTGCTAAAACAAATTCTTACTGGCACAGTCTTCTGTGGACTCTCCTAAAAGCTTCGAGGATCCATTTGAGTTTTCCAAGGAGTAGCAGGTATAACATAACTGGCTTTGATGATAAATTTGTAGGCACTGTAACTGCCCTGGCAGAAATGAAGATATTCTGAAGATACTTCTTTGTCTCTCTATCCGAATAACAATTGGTTGAAACAATGGATAACAAATAAATGAGAATTTCTCTAGGAGTCTTTCCTGGAGAAGGAGAATTTCTCCAGGAGAAGGAAAATGAGAAGCTAGTAACAAGGAAAGGTATTACACAGAGTTATAACAATTTACCATACCACACTTAGGGCTAAGAATGATGTCCTGACAATAGTGGGACCATGGTGGGTGGCACCACATCTTGACCAGAGTTGCTTATATGTACATATTTTTGGTCATTTATTTAAACTTCACTCTCTCTTTAAAACCCCAAGATGAATTTAGGAAAATAGTTTTATCTCTTTTTCTCTCTTCCTCATTGGCCATACTGAGTACATATCCATTTTCTACTCTGCTATTAATTTGGCTCTTTTAATTGGCTTGTTGAGGATGGGTGGCAGAACCTGGCTTGGGGTAAAGGCTGTTATCCCTATGCCAAAGGAACCTCATTACAAGAAACAATAGCTTAGTGAGCTTGAGAGCAGAATAAAACCTTGCATTAGAATTCCAGGACCTCTAATTTTATATGATATTCTAAATATAGAATTCAACATCAACAAATCAATCCCTTTGAAAGGAACCATTTGCAAAATGTGAACACATACACCATCACACATGACTTACCAATGCAATACCCATGTAGCATGCTTTTTGAGTTTCTATTACATAACAACCCAATCTGTGTAGTTGGGCTCTTTGTTTTTCTTTGAAATAGTTGGCTGTAGTTCAAGAAGCAGAAAATAGGGTCTTGGACTAGCCAAAGAGTTTCACGAGAAGGTCCATTCCCGTGGCTGTCACAGTTATTGTCTAAAGTTCTTAAACAACAGAATCCTGAACCTTGGAACCCAGGTATCTGCCATACCTGCCATGAGCACTGGTACTGCAGACTGGCTTCTTGTATGGCTGAGCATTCAAGCAACAGAGAATGACTAGCCCCAAGGCTCCGCCTCTTCCCATTTCATCACATTATGTACCCCTACCTCAGCAATAACCACTCCTGACAATGACTCTGCATTACTCTCTGCAAACCCCTCAGCCTTGCACCAGAGTCCTGCAGTTACTGTTGAAAATCCTGATGCAAGTCACCTGCTTTCTGATATAGTAAAATGTGCTCTCTTGTTTGTATGCAATTGATCATGAAGTGGGACGAAGCCCAGCATTTGATGAATTTTTACTGATCCACAAACTAAGATAAATAAAATCAACCCTTGTAGGTCCTCGCAGACCAATCAGTGAGAATGAAGTATGGAGACAAATGTAATTAGAATCCAGATACCAATTTCAGATGCCCTGTGTAAAGACTGTGCATTCTGAATCCAGAAACATGCATTAATCCTAAAGGAACCAAGAAAACATTCCAGGGTAGAGTGCTTGTTCCTGGCTGTGTCAACTACCTCTGACATTAAATATATAAATTTAATAAACTCGGGCTTATTCAAAACTTAAGTCTTAGAAATTAAATGAAAACTGTATATTGCTCAGGCACCTGATTTGTAAGAAGCCTAAGATTTGTCATAACAAACAAATCTGGAAAATTAAGGAGGAAAGTCTGAATTTTTAGAAGATAGAAACCTAAATACATCAGAATTTATATGAAGCAGATTTATAAACCAATAAATGTCTTTAATGAGAAGGCTAGCGTATCTAATCTGGTGATAAGTATTTTTTGGTAATTTGCTGCTTTGTGGGATCACATGTCCAGCACCAATATAGCCATAATTATTGACAATTATTGCAGCATAAGGCTTAATACCTGAAATCAAATTCACACTCCTCTACTTTCCACTCTGAAGATTTGCCCATTCATCATGGAGCACAGAGAGGTCAGATAGTTTTTAAAATTCAAACTTTTAACAATTAAACTTGTTCTTTGATAATTTCATGCATGATTATTTTCACCGCTTCCACCATCGCTTAGCTCCCTGGCTGCCCATCTGCCATGGTCCTCACTGTAAGTCCATTCCCTATGTTCATATCCATTGGTTTCTGACCTACTAAGGTTAACCAGGGCTGTCTGTGTGATCATGGGTTTGGAACTATCCACTGGAGTCTTGTGGATTTACCAGTGGGTACACAACTGAAGACAATGACTCTCCCTTCCCCAGCATGAATCAGTAGCCTATAGGTCACAGTGGAGAGATGGAGAGTCCTAAGGCCTTCTTCTTCCATGATTACTGACCGGTCCAGCCATCTACAGAGGCAATGTTGTAGTTACAGGGATGATGAATTCTTGACTGCAACAAGCTTGTCATGCCCAGAAAATGGCATCTCATTGCCCTTCTCCTTATCACCTACCCCTCACATTCTTTCCATTTTTCTTCACTGATGGTCCCAGAGCCTTAAATGGGGTTTTGATTGATAATTCCAAACCCAGTGTCCCACAGAGGGTCTTGGATGAAGTGAGCCACAAAGCAAACAGATGGGAATGTAGGCAGGAAGTTTGTGGGGAAGAGTAGAGGCTGATAGGGGAGGAGGAAGGTAGGAAGGAGTAATCAGAATGCATTATAGAAATGCATAAATGTCAAAGAATAAAGTTAATCAATAAAAATAAAGCTATGTCATTTATTCCTGCATTTATTGTTAAGAAAACAACCCCAAAATTCAAAATCTATTTTCCAAATCACTATAATGAATGCATTTTCAAAACTTATGAATTAACTAATCATATTCTGTAACACAATATACAAGTCATCTTAAAATAGTAAATATCTAAAATGAACTCATTGTTCATCAATTGAGAATATAATAGACAGTAATAGATTTCTCATAAAGAACTAATGAGAACTCTAAAGAATTTACAAATGTTTTGGGCTTCCATCCAAATGAAAACTCATATTTCTCCTCAGCATAGACATTCTTTTTACATGGCTCTTTTGCTAGAGCTTCCAGAGTCAGTTCAGTAGGAGGCTCAGGCAGGTTCAGGCACCACTCACCTGAATCCTCATTCTCACCAGATTTCTATTCTCCTTTTCTCTCTTTCCTAACCATTCCTAACCCACTACTTTCTGAAAATCCTCAGGAGTTCACACACCATTCCATATTTGTCTCTTTTCTTCACCTTTCCTAGGTTTTCATTGTTGTTTTGATTTGGTCTGGTTTGGTGGGTGTTTTGCTATTGTTTTGGTTTGAGTTTGGTTTAGTTTGGTTTTATCTTCTAGACCTTTGTGTTGAATGTGTATCACCGAGACAAAATGCCTAAGAAAAATCAACTTTGATAAGAAAAGGTTTATCTTCACTCATGGTTTTACATTAGCTATGAAGAATTAGGCCTATTCATTTAGACCGATGGTGGTTAAATTTCCTAATTTCTAATAGGATACAGGAATGTAAGAAATAGGTAGACTTGGGCCAGGTGGTGGTGGCACACACCTTTAATCCCAGCACTCAGGAGGCAGAGGCAGGCAGATCTTTGCGAGTTTGAGGTCAGCTTGGTCTACAAAGCAAGTTCCAAGACAGCCAGGGATACAAAGAGAAATCCTGTCTTGAAAAATCAGAGAAAACAAAGAGAAAGAGGGAGAGAGAGGGAGTGAGGGAGGGAGGAAGGAAGGAAGAGAGAGAATGAAGAAAAGAAATAAGTAGGCTCTTCATGGCAAATAAGTGGAGTTACTTTTAAGGCTGCCTTTAAGTCTGTTAAAAATTATTTGCAGTAATTCTCATTAGGAAGTTTGTTAAAGCAAACTTTGAGAGAATATCAAAAGGTTGTCTGATTGAAGTGATAATTTATGAAATGGTGTTTTAACAGATAATATTAAGTCGGAAAACAGTACTTAACAATGACGAATGTGTGTAGGGCTCCAGCAATAATAGAGTTTAAAGTGAACATACAACTGTAGATGAGTCTAGATGGATAGACGAAGTTTGAATCTTAGAATATTCTGTGATTCCATAGAAGGAGGAAAGCAAATTTAATGCACTTATGTCAGGGCATGGAGTTTTGACCAAGTTCATCTGGTTCCTACATGTTTTGCCTTCCTCTTGAAAGACTCCTTCTCCATGGGCAGGAGCAATGGATCAGCAGTTAAGAGCACATACTTACATACATACATGCATACACTTATTCCTGAGAACCCAAGTTCAATTCCTGCAGGAGGGTTTTCCTGCTTCTTAGGGTCAAGGCTGGTGTGTTAGGGGCTAAACTACTTTGAAACTTCTTTCAGAATATGGTCTCAGCTACTAGCAGGTCGCTGTCAACCTTTGATTAAAATATGTGAGCAGATTCCCTTTCTATCCTGAAATGTAATTGTTTGCATATTTTAAATACTTATAACATTGGAAATATGAAATAACAGAATGTTAAATGTGAATACATATGTGTATACAAACACTGAGTTCAAGCCATGCTATAGCCCAGGGAAACATCTCTCACAAAGAAGCTGCTGCCAGGACCTTTCTCTTTTGAGTAATTACTTTAGAACTTGCTGCAGTGATATCTGACAGAACAAGTTGAGTCAGCCGCTCATGTACAAGGACTGCCACATGCATTGTCTGTCGCGACATGTTCAAAATGCCAGTCAACAGCTTGAAGAGTTCTAAAGACATCCAGGGAAAAATGAACGCTACGTGAAATAATGTAATGGCCAGCCAGTAAAGGTACCTGATGCCAAGCCAGATGATCGTATTGAGATTTCAGAGTATTGATATCTCATGGTGAAAGGAGAGAACCAATTCCTACAATTTTCCTCTAACTATTCCAATGCCATAGCATATGAGTACCCATCCTCAATACATAAATGTGTGTACTCGCACATGTATATGTGTGTGTGAGAGACAAACAGACAGACAGACAGACAGACAGACAGAGAGAGAGATGTTTTACAAAGGAAAGAAAGAATGTGAAATGATTGGTTAGTTGTTATTACTTTGACATAAACTAGAGTCATCTGGGAAGAGGGAATCTCAACTGAGGAAAAGCCTCCATCAGATTGCCTTTAGGCAAGTCTGTGGAAACATTTCTTGAATACTGATTGATGTAGAAGAGCCCAGTAATCTATAGGTAGTGTCACCTCCAGGGAAGTGTTTCTGGGTAGTATAAGAAAGCAAACTGATGAAAACAAGGAAACAAGTCAGTAAGGTCAGTAAGTGCTTTTCCTTTATGGTCTCTGCCACAGTTCTAATCTCCACGTACCTGCCCCAATTTCCCCCAATGATGGAATCTGGTGGGAAAAAAAAAAAAACCCTTTCCTCCCCAAGATGTTTTTGGTAAGTGTTTTATCATAGTAATAGAAAACAAGGACAATACTGTAAAACTTACCATTGCTTATACAGAGAAAACTAGGTTTCTGATACAAGGTTCTCTTTTTACAATATTTAGAGGTTCAATGAGATTTGTTAGAAATTTATGAAGGATATGCGACATAATCCCTTGAACTTAAACTGTTATGAAACTGCAAGATGCCCTACTGTGTCTGCCTGCCTCCTGCAGATATTACCCAACCATTCAGAATTTCCTTTGTTCTTAATGGCACAATAGGTTGACCTTCACTGGAAACAACTGTCATAACAGTTTGCACCACTTCTGGTGCTATGACTGGCAGACTGTACCTCATACTCAATGCTTTCAGATCCCCTCATATCTATGTAGACATTTCTAACTCTTCTGACAACAAGGAATAGTGTTTTGCAGAGTTTCCTGTACATGGAGGTACACAGTGCTTCCTCAGAGGATTCGTTCCTGAATACACTACTTTTTAGATTAATTCTTGGGATATGTGATAATTTCACAAGGAACTTCCAGAGTCATTTGCGGAGTGATTGCACTCCTTTGCATCTATGAATATTTCCAAAGTCCCACTTTCCCACCTACTGCTTGTCTTGCAAATGAATCTTGTAGACCTTTCCCATTCAGTACTGATCCACAGCATGTCACTGTGCCTTAGTTTACACTACCCTCATCATGAAAAATAAGCAATTTTTCCTGTGCTCTGAGCCACTTTAAATCTGCAATGTAACGTCTTTCTATGGAGTACATTGTCTCACCAACCAGTAGTCAGGATGTTACACTTAGTCTAGCTATCAATCCTGTGTCATACGTGGACTGTGAATAGCTCAACCTGTAGCGTGATCCTTGGTGCTATTATCTGTTCTTTTGATGTGTACAAGCCTTAATTTATGATGCTCACCTTCTCAGTTGTAGCATTTTACAAGCCCAGATTTTATATTACAGTTTATTGAGAAAGCATATTGACTGTAACTGCTTTAGCATCGTGGTTCAAATGTTCAAACTCTACATGTGTGAGTCTACTTCTGAGTATGCTTTTGTCGCATGACTTGTTTGGCTATATTGACTATAATACATATTCTTATGAATACAGTAAAATAAGGATGACACATAGAAAACTAAATCCACAGGAATTTTTAAGTAGGGCTCCAGTGAAGACACACATCAATTTAGAGAAATTGTAGCATTAAATACTTTGTGCCTGCTAATCTATTGGAATTAAATCTTTAGTAAAATTCTGGAAACTTTGAAAGCATGGGTATTGTACATACTGCAATGTGTCTCTAAAGTCATACATACTTTAAGGTGTTATGAACCAGAATGTCATGAACTCATTTCTAATTGCTCATTGTTAATTTTTATGTGTTAACTTATATTTTTTCTAATTAAAATGTTTTTAAATTGCTATCAATTCATTCTTAATCACTTGGCAGGATATAATACCTGCACTGTTTAACATCACAGTTTTCACTAAAGTCGCTAAAAATGAGACTTTTTGCTTTCCTTCAAGTTTTGATCACCTGCTTTTTGCTTTCCTACTTTGTACTTTCTGACATTGTTTTCCATTTTACTTGAAGATCCATTGTAAAGCTCAAAGCTCAATGTCATAGTCACTTTAAATAGTCATTGACTATTTAAGAAATTAAGCTAAAGAGATTGTCTCTCAGTTTGCCTCACACTGTAGTTGTTGGCAGCACGCTGCATTCCTCTCCCATAGGTCCAAGGTTTTGACTGTAGCATGGGAATTGAAGTATTTGTATTTTGCCACTAAAAAGTGAACACCTTAGAGATTAGTTTTATTCGTTGTCATCATTGTTGACCTAGCATAATGTCTGTTTTGAAGGTAGTAATCTAAATGTTCTGTGGACTGTAAATGAGGCTAAGCCGTAAATCTCTTAAAGACAAAAAAAAAAAAAAACATAATTTGTGAAAAAAGGAAAACCTAACACTAGACATTTCTGTAACAAATGAACTTGCAAGCACAAAACCCAAAACAATATTCTCCCCCATTCTGGAATTTCGTCATGAGAGCAGTGTGTTGGCAGAGCCACACTGCCGCAGAGGCAAGGTCGAGATTAAACTCACTGTCGTGCTCTGTTGCCTGTTGGCATTCCTTCTCTGTCATCATTCCTCTCTGCTTACTTCTGCCTGCCTTTCACTGCCGTGTTATGTTGACTGTTGGTGTTTCTTCTGCTTTGTTTTTCTCTTCTCTCTGTCTACTTCTGGCTGTCCTTTACAAATAGACATGTTCAGAGAAGTCAAGGAAGGTTTAACAGGCTGGACAGTTGAATCAGTGGTTAAGAGCACTCTTTACTCTTACAAAGGACATAAGTTTCTTCGCAGTAGCTACATGGTGGCTCACAACCATCAACAACTCCAATTTTGGGGGATTCAAATCCTATCTAACCTCCAAAGGTATCAGACATTTTCCAGGCACACATATATACATGCAGACAAAACAGCCATACACATAAAATAAAATGAATAAAAATTTCAAATAAGAAAAGGTTTTCGTTTAAAACAATACTAACCCTTTGAAAAATAATAGGCATTCTAATAAGTTATGTTAAAGTCAGGACACTGCAGTTACAGAAGGCTGTACAACTGTTGAAATAAAAATGAACACAAAATTAGTTCAAATTGCAAAGTCTAAAAGATTTGGAAAGGAGTTTAAATGATCAACATTTAATTTCAATAAAAAAGCAGAAGGCATCAGAAATAATTATTCAGACTTTGTCCTAAACATGTACTGATTTACTTTTTTAAAGGAAAAAAATGTTCAGTAAGAAAATGGTCTGGTTAGGTCTAATGGAGTTTTCCTACCAGTGTGTAAAAGATTGAATTATGGGAATCTTTCTTTTTGTTATTTGAACCCATTCTGAGCATGATTCTAATCTTAAATATTATGATAGGAAGCATTGCTATGAGAGCAGCATAAAATCTTTGTCAATGACAAAGAGAATAGGAAACTAAATATTAAGCAAGTTTTCTTATGGTTAAAATCTTAGGTTAAAAATATTTTGTAATGATAATTCCTAATGATGTGAAGCTTGCCCACGTGGAGAAATTATGTAACTGGTTAGAGAGAGTCTCAGTGTCAAAGCAAGAGTTTGTTTCTAGCACTACAGGGCTAGAAGGAAAAGGTTGTTCCGGGCTCTCCTGTATTTTCACTTCTTCCAATAGCACTGACCTCCTGTAGAGATTTGTATAAATTAAGTAGACACAGCCTTTCACTTTCAAAGCTACATAGACAGTCACAAAAGACTGACCAAGAAATATTTATTTCAGCATTGTTGGAGAGTGAATATGACTTTTTTATAATGTATTTGGGGATCATTCAGGTATCACTTTGGCTACTCCGCTCATCAGCATGAACTAGTGTCCTTTCTGCTTTCCTTTTTCCAATTAAAACAGCGTATTAATTCAAAATTATATGAAAAGCGGTGTAACAAGAAACTTGGCGACCTTTTAGAACCTAAGAACCAAAGAAATTTATTTTCTGAGTCAACACAAAAGGTAACTCCTGATTATGTGTAAAATGAAATTTATTGAACATTAGGGTTTTTTTCTTAACAAGCGTGTGGATTCATCAATAAAAGTGGAAACTTTGATGTTTGATGTTTCTTTTAATAGAGAAAAACATATATGCATTTTAGAACATAGTTTAGGCACATGTCATATTTCTCCAACCTTCTCTCTAAACGTCAGGAGATTAACAAATGTTTACTGTCATGAAATATTCATGACTGACATTCACAAAGAGTACGATGTGTTTAATATCACTTCATAATATTCAAGATTGCTTAGAAGTGATTCAGAGGGCTTGGGGTAGCCAGCGACTGCAGCATGCTGAATAACAGCACAAGAATGCCTGCTTTGGGGCTGCTATTTCTCAGTCAACATCATGAAAGAAAAGAGGTAATTGTGCGGGAAGCCAGGCATTCCGTTTAAAAGGAACTTTTACAGCAAAATTACTGTGTAGACTCATCATATCCTTATTTTTATTATTTTTAAAATTCTGCAATTATTTCCTGATTAGTATCATTCCAGACACAAGTGCAGTATTACTCCTCAAATTACATAAACAAACACAAATGTAAAGAACTAAAGTCAAAATTATCTAACAAACAGCACTCCAGACACACAAAAGCACATAAAACTACAAGAATGTGGTTTTAGAATAATGGTACTTAAAAAGAACAGTAATTCCAAAGGACTACAGGATTACCAAATTCTCCCCTAAACAGCTAAACAGAATAGCATGACTCTAATGATGAGTTTGGGTCTTACTTCAAAGAATGGATTGAATAACTAGCACTAATGTGCAGCATTTATTGTCATTCCTGTCTGATTTATAAAGGGAAAAATCACAACATAGGGAAGCATGCCTTTACTTTGATTTTAAATGGGGCATAATTTTAGCAAGATCTGACTCAACTAATCAAAAATACTTTTAAAGAGTCAATTTTCCTAAATCCATATTTAGATAATTGGGCAAAGGTATTCTAGCCATTGCTCTCATAGCCTTTGCTGGGACTAATGCCAACAAAAAGTTGAATACAGCAGTCTTGGGTTTTAAGCTCTCACTTTTGGGGATGCATTCTCAGGTCTTCTTTAATAGGCAAACTGCAGAACATAACTGTCATTACACAGTAATAGAAGTGAAAAAAATGGAATCCTTATGTAAGGATTAGAACATAAATTTCCTTCAAGGACAGACTTTCTGGTGGTTTGACCCTAACAATCCCATGGTATAACAACACTGGTCCTGCTTGGCTTTGCAAGTTGGTTGTGTGATATCTCTTATCCAACTGATCACAGTTTTGGAGTTTTAAGTATGAATTTAAAGGTTGTTACTCTCATCACAATAAGCAAAGTGTGTGTCCAAAAGCTTTTTACATATATGTATATGAAAAGATAAACACTGCAATAATTCATGTGATCGAAAATTTCCCCTCAAGATAAAAAAATTTAGAGCTATGAAAAGAACAACGGTAGTAATAAAATACTGTATTTATTTAGAAACATTCAAAATGGTAACAAAGAAGCTGCATGGTGTAGGAGGGTCCTTCTGTATTTGGGTTGCTTTTATTGGTTAATAAAGAAACTGCCTTGGCCTTTTGATAGGGCAGGACTTAGATAGACAGGGAAACAGAACAGGATACTGGGAAAGGGACAGAGTCAGAGAGAGCCGCCCGCCATGAAGCTCCCAGGTCAGACATGCTGAATCTTTCCCGGTAAGCCACAACTCGTGGTGACACACAGATTATTAGAAATGGGTTAAACGAATATGTGAGAGTTAGCCAATAAGAGGCTAGAGCTAATGGGCCAGGCAGTATTTAAATGAATACAGTTTCCGTGCAATTATTTCGGGTATAAGCTAGCCAGGCACTGGGCAGCGGGAGCCAGGCAGCCACCGGGACCAAAAGCAGGCCCCCGCACCTCATTACAACAGCTGCATTTTTTTGTTTTCTTTTCTTTTTTTTTCAATTTCAGAGTGGTAGTCAGTTAACAGAAAAACAATTACCTTCATATAAGCTGCTTCATAGACAAATGAAAATGAAAAATAAACTACCATCCCATATATAATTAGTGTTATGCACCAATGAGAATATACTTTAAATTTTTATGTCTATTTACAACCCCCAGACTGTACCAGACAGGGTTATTGGTTACCACGACAGCGTTATCTAAGGACAGTAAGGTAGTGTATTGATCATACAAAAAAAAGACACTGTAAAAACAAATCTTACACAGCCTTAAATTTCAATCTTTTTATTTGAAAGGAGTGAGTGTGTACGGGGTGGGGGCTATCAATTTGTCATTCTCCTCTTCATCATTCTCCTCATCTTTCTCTTCTTTCTTTTTCTTGCCCCTTTCAGTCTTGACCACCCCAGTTTTCATTGCACCAGGTTTTACTTTGGTTCTGTAGGCAGCCATATCCTTTTCATATTTTTCCTTCAGCTTGGCAGGTTTTTTTTCCTGGAGCTACTTGTCACCCACAACGGTGGTGTCCCACATTGCTCCCAGTTTCTTTGCAGTATCACCAATGAATAAGGCAGCATGCTTTTTTTTTCTTTTTTTTTTTGATTTGGGGGCGATGTTCAGAACACAATGAGGAGGCTGATGGAGGCCCTTGGGTGAATAGGGGTCCTTCATCTTCTTCTTGGTCTCCCCTGAAAGGAGTGCAGGTTTTTCTTTCTTTTTCATAATGAGCCTTCTCAGTCACTGTCATGTCTTCAGATTTCTTCTTTTCTTCAGAAGACATGGTCTTCCATCTCTATGAGCACTTTTTAGAGAACGCTGAGATGCTGACAGAATCATCCGCATGCTTCTTCTTGAGCTCCTTCAGCCAAGTTTGCATAAAGAATTCAAAGAGGACATTCTGTCTCTTGACTTTTTGGGATATCCTTTGCCCCTGTTTAGTTGATTTTACTCTGAGAGTCACAGTTCTTGCTTGCCCTGGTGCTGTCTCTATGAAACTCAATATACTGCAAGCAATGGCTATTTTTCTTATTTTTATGATTTCTCAAAAAGTTTTTGTTTTTCAGATTATTATAAAATTACTTCACTTCTCCCTTCCCTTTCCTCCCTCAAGTTCCTGCATAGAGCCTTCCTTGCTCTCTTTTAAATCCACTGAATCTTTTTCATTGATTATTGTCATATGCTTATATGGATGTATATATTCATAAGGGCAACCTGCTCAGTTTGAATGTTATCTGTATGCATGCTTTTAGGGACGATCATTTGGTTACTAGATAACCAATTATAACCAACATCTATTCCTCTTACTTTGAGAATTCCTTTGTTGCCTGTAGTTCATTGTGCAGGTTGCTGCCTCTGTGGATCCCCCACCCCACATCACTTTGGCATGTCAATTATTGTTGTCCATGTTTGGCTCAAGTTTACATAGTCATGTTGGTGATATTTATAGGTGTGACTTCTGTAATTACTAGAAGACAAAATATCACAGCAATTTCCCTGATCCTCTGGCTCTTACAACCATTTTGACCCCTTTTCTTCAATGTCCCCTGAGCCTCAGGTAAGGAAGTTATTTTGTAGAAGTATCTATTGGGACTGGGCACCACAATCACACATTTTGATTTTACTTTTGTATTGATCTCCACCTATCACAAAGAAAAGTTTTCTTGGTCAAGGGCAAGGATTTCATTGATGTGTGTACTAGGACAAATATTTATAGTATAATTAAGGGATTACATTGGTTTAGCAAAGCAGTGGTTGTAGGTTCTACTCCAAGATCCATGACTTCACAAACCTTGGGTAATTAGCAAGGTTCCTATCACCATCCCTCATTTCCCTTTTGTTGAGTGAGTCTTTAGACAAATTAAAGACCTATTGGTTACTGCTAAGGTATGCGTGCCACTAATGCATCCTTGGGGTTATGGTGCCATGCTATCCTGACCATTGCTGTGGATCATAGGAGTCATAGCTGCCTAGGCCTCTTGGTTGCGTCACTCCTTTGGAAGATTGCATGGTACTTTCAGATAACATGAAAACTAGTCCTCATGAAGAAGGCATTCAGATCATTACCAGCTCAAGGTCCTCTGAACCCTGTATTTGAAGTAACTGGTGTCTTCAACCATAGGAGCTTAGCTTCACTTTTGGTGGGGAATCAAAGGCAAAATAGTTTGTATGCTTTAGGAGTCTCTTGGACCAACAACTCAAAGGAGGACTTCTCATGCCTCATGCTTGATGTCCCCCCCCCTTTTTTTTTAATGTGATCTTTGACTCTTGAAGGGAGCATTGTTCATTTAAACAATGTCTATATACTATGTGTATATAGACTTACATGTACTATAAGTCAATGTTTTAGGTGAATCATTAATAGTTTATTTTCTAATGACTCTTTCAAATATCCTTACTGTTCCTTCAACCTCTTCCCTCCTTCTGTATTTATTTTTGTCTTCAATGGCTAATTAGAACTCCTATTTTTTCCCCATATTCCTGGTCAGATTATGTGTAACCTCTTACTTCTCTCCCTACTGTTCCTCCAACCCCCTACGCTGGCAGTGGTTCTTTTTTCCTTTCATGGTTTCTGCAGTCACTCCAGGATATGTATTCACATCGGAAAATTTGTACCTAGGAGCCTCAGATGAGCAAGAACATGAAACATTTGACTTTCTGAATCTAGGTTAACTCACTCAATATGATTTTTTTCTATTTCCCTTCATTTACCTGAAAAATTCATTATTTCATTTTTCTTTACAGTATTTCACAGCATATATATACCATATTTTCACAATCAGTTGAAAGTTGAAACACATTTAGATTGTCTCCATTTCCTAGATATTATGAACAGAACAGCATGAACGAGTATCTTTGGAGTAGGTTGTCAAGTTCTTTGGGCATATGCAGAGGAGTAGTATTGCTGGGTCACTGATAGATTGATTTTTTAGCCTTTTGAGTAATAGATCCAGTTTACAATCACACCTTAATTCTTGGGCAAGTGTAACCCTGTTCAGAAAGTCCTTTTAACTATGAAATGTGGGGTGGTGTTTATGTTTTCTTTGAGGAATTTTAGTGTTTCAGTTTTCATATTTAGTTCTTTGATCTGTTTGGAGGCAGTTTTGTACAAGGTGGAATATGGGTATAATTTTATTTTTCTCCACGCATATATCCATATTTCCCAGCTTCATTTGTTGAAGATACTTTTATTGCCAGCTCGTGCTTTGGGCATCTTTGCCAACTCTTAGATTGTTGAATTTATATTGAGTGATGTTTGGGTCCTCATTTCTTTATTTCATTGATCTAAAGTCTGTTTTTGTGCCAGTACTATATTGATTTTATTGCTATTCCTCTATAATTTACCTTAGTATCTGGAATTGCAAACTCTTCAGCATTGTTCCTTTTGTAAGAATTCTTTTGTCTCTTATTTAAGTCTTCTGTGGTTTCATATAAATTTTAGGATTTTTTCTACTTCTATGAAGAACAAAATTGGCATTTTGTTTGAGATTATACTTTATCTGTAATTGCTTTGGTATAATGGTAAATATCCTCATTTGTTATTGGTCTCTTTAGGTTCTGGACTACTTCCTGATTTAAATTCGGTGGTTTAGCTGAGTCTAAAACTTAATGCATTTCTTTTAGTTTTATTTCCACTCAATGAAGTATAAATTTTTAAATGTTTCCTTACACTACTCTGAGTTTTATTGGTGTCTTTTGTAAAATTTCATTATTAGTTTCTGATTCTGTCAATTTGGGTGAACTCTTTTTTCCTTTGGTTAATTGGGCCAAAAGTAAATCTGTCAATTTTGTTTATCATCTTAACAAAACAAAACAACCAGCTCTTTAGATGTAATTGTTCTTTTCATTGTTTATATTTCAGCAACTTCTGATAAGATTTTGTTATTTCTTCGGGTCACCTGGGTTTGAATTTAATTTGTTATATTCTTTTTAGTTGCATCACTAAGCCATTTATTTGTGTTCTTTATAATTTTTCCATGTAGTAACTTAGAGCTATAAATTTACCTCACAGGACTACTTTCCATGTGTCCCAGAGTTTCCTTGTTTTTGTTTTCATATAGTTATTGGACATTTTTTATTTCTTTCTTGATTTCTTCTTTGACCCATTCATTGTTCAGTACACAGTCGTTTAGTCCCCATGAGTTTTTGTATTTACTAAAGATCTGTTTGCTGTCAGTTTCAAGTTTTGTTGGATTGTGGTCAGATAGGATACATGGAGTTATTTCAATATTTTGGAGATCATTAAGATTTATTTGGTGCTCTATTCTGTGGTCTATTTTAGAAAAGCTTCTATGTGTTATTGAGTGAAATGTTTATTCTATGTGTTTAGGGGGTAATTTTCTGTAGATATCTATTAAGTCCATTTGATGTATGATGTCAATTAAACCTCATATTGCTCTGATTATTTTTGTCCAGATGAATTGTCCATTGGAGAAAATGTGGCATTGAAATCATCTAATTTTTAAAAATCCATGTTAAACTGTGTCTTTTTTCCCCATATTCTTTTATTTTTTTCCATTCGAAAAAAAAGAATTTACGTTTCCTCCCCTTCTCCCAGTCACCTCCCGCTCCCCCCTCCCTCCTGCTGCTTCCTTAAAAAAGGGCATGGTGCCCAGCCCTGTGAGAAGTCCAAAGCCCTCCCCACTCCATCCTGTCCTAGGAAGGTGTGCATCCAAATCGACTAGGTTCCCAAAAAGATAATACATGCAGAGGAGATAGGTCTTAGTGTCATTGTTGATGACTTCTCATTCTGCCCTCATTGGCAGCCACATTTAGAGATTCAGTTTGATCATATGCTCATTCAGTACCAGTCCAGGTGGCCATGGTGAGCTACCATTAGATCAGGCACACTGTCTCAGTGGGTGGTCCAGCCCCTCACGGTCCTAACTTCCTTGCTCATCTTCTCCCACCTTCTGCTCTTAGACTGGACCTTGGGAGCTCAATCCATTGCTCTGGTGTGAATGTGGATCTCTGTCTCTATCTCCGTCCATCGGACGAAATTTCTATGGATGTGATCAAGATATTCATCAGTGTGACTATGGGACAATGCTAGTTCTGGCACCCTCTCCACTGCTGCCCAAGGACCTAGCTGGGGACATCCCTTTGGACACCTGGGATCTCCTCTAGAGCCAAGTATCTTGCCAGTCCTAAAATGACTCCAATAATGTAGATATCTTATTCCCTTCTCCAATATTCACCTTGCAATAGTAATTTTTCCTTTCCTTCCTCCTTCCTTCCTTCTTTCCTTTCTTTTATTTTTATTTATTTTTTTTATGAAATTGGGTACATCTACCTTTGGTGCATATGTGTTTAGGATAGTGATGTCTTCTTGGTTAACTTTATAACAGTTCCCCTGATTAAAAACAAATATTTCTCATTATCTCTTCTTACTGGTTTTAATTTAAAGCTGTGTTGTCAGATATTAGTATAAGAATTCATATAGGATTATTTTTTGGTTGCATTTGCTTAGATTACTGTTGTCTATCTTTTTACTCTAAAACAAGTCCAAACTTTAAAGCTAAGATGTGTTTCTTATAAATAATGGGTAGATGAATTTTTTCTTGTTTTTTCAGTCAGTCTGTATATTTTACCTGAGGCCACTGATAAAGATAGTATTGAGAATGTGTGTTAGTTGTTATCATAGTTCTGTTAAATTTGGTGCTGTTTGTATTCTCTGTGGTACTTTGCATTTCAAAGATTATGGTTTTATGTTGTCTATTGACTATGTTCGTTCCTGTGTTATGTTTGAGTTGGTTTATTGGATTTGTTTTTTGTTTGTTTGCTTGTTTGGCTATTCATGTCATGGAATGTTTTTATTTTCCCATTATGTCTTACTTTTCTGACTGTCAATTTTTTAAGAGCTGGAGTAGAGGGAGGGAAAACTATAATCAAAATATATTGTATGAGAAAAGAATCCATTTTCAATAAAAGAAAAAAAGTGAAAAATAAAAGACTTGTCTTGTTCCAGGTTTCTCTGGTTTTCAAAGTTTGCACTGAGAAAAAAAAAAAAAGAGGTTCTGCTGAAGGGTTTTTCATCATATGTGACTTGCGTTTTTCATCTCTTTGTTTGTTTGAAGTTTTCAGTACACCCTCTTTGTTATGGATCCTTGCTGTTTTAGATGTGCTATTCCAGTGGGAATTTTTGTTCTAGTCTTGTCTACTTGGTGTCTTTCCTCCATTTGGGAAGTTTTCTTCAATGCTCTTGTTGAAGATCTGTTCCAGACTATTGACGTGGAACTCTTGTCCCTCATCTATGACTATAATTCACAGGTTTGTTTCAGTTTGTTCATGGTGTCCTGCATTTAATGTATGTTCCTTTTCTATGTTTTTTAAATAAATTGTTCATATTTCTTGTTTATTTGGACCACAACATTCAGCTTTAGGTATTCTATCATCTACTTGATCTATTCTACTTCTAAGAGTTTCCTTTGAGGTTTTTTAGTGAGCTGCAGGGTTTGTTAAGTCCAAGTTTCTTTCACCTCTAGTCCTCTTCAGTGTTTCTATCTCCTTAATGAATTCCAATCTAAGCATCTTCTCCTTATTTTCATTGAGCTATTTCTCTGAATCATTTTTGAACTTTGTGAATTTTTGCATGAAGTTTCTGATTGCTGTTTAGTTCTGTATCTTGGGGTTCATCAAGAAAATTCTAACTAGCAAATATTTCTCCAGGACTGGTTGTAGGTTTGGAAAGATGATACTGGTTTGCTCTTTCATTTATTGGTATTTCTGCAATGGGATCTGGGCATAAAGATATCTTTTCTTAGTTTTAAATCTGATATGGACATTGCAGGTTGAGGTAGAAAACAGGATGTGTGGGTAGGTTGGGTCTAAAAGTTGTAAATGGCTTTGGTGAAATTAAATCATGAGGACAGAGAAGGCTAGCTTGGTGTACAGGATATATCTCCAGGTCCAAACTCAAGTGAGAGTAAATGTGGCAGGTAAAAGGTTGGATACTGCACAGAATCAACCTGTGTAAGGTAGCAAGTTTGGCCTTATTTTAATAAATATATGTTTGGGAAGAATTAGAAATAGACTATGTGTTACATATGAGCAAAGAATGAGTTTATTTTGATGGTTGTAGTAATGGTATTGCAGTGACATAATTTTAAAAGATTTTTTTTTTTACTGGCTTTTGAAAATGTAATCATATCTTTTTTTTTGGCTTTTTTTTCCATACATTGTTTTGTTTTATTTTTTCCATTCAAGAACATAATTAAAGAAATAAAATTTTTACCTTTCTTCCCCTTCTCCCGGTCCCCTCCCACTACCCCCCCACCCCTCCTCCCTCCCCCTTCTTCCTTGAAAGAGGGCATGGTGCCCTGCCCTGTTGGAAGTCCAAGGCCCACCCCCATCCCTCCCG
>PVIU01015545.1:0-47885 GCA_004026605.1 Ondatra zibethicus
CTATCTCTTCTGCATGTATTAACTTTTTGAGAACCGAGTCTTTTTGAATGCACTCCTTCCTAGGCCAGGAGGGATGGGGGTGGGCCTTGGACTTCCAACAGGGCAGGGCACCATGCCCTCTTTCAAGGAAGAAGGGGGAGGGAGGAGGGGTGGGGGGTAGTGGGAGGGGACCGGGAGAAAGGGAAGAAAGGAAAAAAAATTTTTTTTTATCTTTAATTATGTTCTTGAATGGAAAAAATAAACAAAACAATGTATGGAAAAAAAATCACATCTTGAGGTTCTTTACAAAACTACTTGGAATAAGACACCACCAAACATGAAATATTAAATAAGTAAATTTGGAAAGGTACCCAAAAAACAAAAGAAAAGAAAAAAACAGAAACAAATTCTAAACAAAAATATGAAAATAAGACAAAAGAAAATGAACAAGAGAAGAACTAAAAAAAAAAGAAAAAAAAATCCCTTCATAGAAACACCATGTTTATCCAAAAGGAATATATGAATGATTGTTTAAAGATCTTTCCTGTGTTTCCAAAAAAGAATTTATAGGTTCTAGCCATGAATGAGACCATGATTTTGCCAATCAAAACGCTTAACTCATTAAATCACTTAGAAAAAAAACAATTATGAAACCAAGTAATCCAACATCTGTGGTGCAAAGTTAGAGACAGAGATGGTGGCCATCCTCTGGCACAGAACACTGAGTACTTTGGGTCTATATTTTTAGTGGAATTATAGAATAGATTTCCATAATTCTTTACACAATGAGCTAGAAATAAAAAACAAAACCCAAGGCTAAAAACAAAGAATCTGATAGGCAACAGATGTCCTGAGAGGCATGAACAAGGCAGATGGTAGCAGTGTGTAAATAACAAAAGATGTGAGGATGCAAAGATGCAAGAGGCATCAAGGCTAATTGTTTAGAAGGTGAGGTAAGATTCTTTAAAAAATGCTTCGCCGATAGAAAGATGATCTGGGATTTAATAAGTAGAAGAAATAGGTTAAGAAAGCAAACAAGCGAGGAGGGAAAAAATATCAGAAAAACTGGAGGAATAAACGAAAGTGAATGAAAGGAAGGGATAGAGGGAGGGAGAGACAGACAGGGTGTGCATTAATCTCTGGAAAGTGTTGCTAGAACAGAATTTCATCTTGTATGTTGTAACACTGAGTACTCAAATCAGTAGTTTTAGAATAATTGATATGGTTCATAAGATAATGAAATTAGATATCTGCATTACTGAACATTATATAAGACTGCTTATATAAACAAATGCATCTTCATGACAGAAAATCCACCTTCCACATGTAAGCAAAACATAGTGGACATAAATATGTAATATGTCCTGTGAATGCGGCATCTTTTTTTTCTAATCTCTAGTGGATTTTAATTGTTTTGTATCTTGAATGATTAGGTGTTTTTGATTAAACTTTTAAACTTATTTGAATACAAGTCCTATTCTGAACATAATTTGGATAAACATATCTGTTTTAAAGGTAAACTAATTTTAATATTGAAGTTCTTAAGCTGGTCAATAGGTCAATAGAATTTTATAAGTTCAGTAAGCATTTTCAGAACAATTGTTGATTTTCCCTCATAGCATTCATGTAAGGGATTTCTTGACACAGAAAACTTTGCCTTTTATATATTTCTATTATTTTCATGTGGTTGTACTAGCAACATATTTAATGTTCTCAATATGCATTTATATTTTAAAAATCTTTTGCGTGACTCCAATATAAACACTGTTTCAGTTACAAAAATTGAAACTTCCAGTCCAGTGCTCCAACGTGGGTCTCTGCCTCTGTTTCCATTTGTTGTTGGACGAAGGTTCTATGGTGATATTTAAGATAATCATCAGTCTGACTACAGAGCAAAGCCAGTTCAGGCACCCTCTCCTCTATTGCTTAGGGTCTCAGCTGGGGTCATCCTTTGGATTCCTGGGAATTTTTCTAGAGCCAGGTTTCTTACTAACCCCATAATGGCTCCCTCAATCAATATATCTGTTTTCTTGCTCTCATATCTCTCCTTCCTCCATCTGGACTTCAAGTTCTCCTCAACCCTCCTCTTCTCCCCTTCTCCCCTTCTCCCCTCCTCTTTCCCTTCTCCCCTTCCTTCTAACTCCCGCCCCCATGCTATCAAGTTTGTCAAGTGATCTTGTTTGTTTCCACTTTTCAGGTGGGACTATATATGTTTTTTGGGTTCACCTTATTACTTAGCTTCTCTAGGATCATGAACTATAGGCTCAATGTCCTTTGTTTATAGCTAGTATCCACTTATGACTGAGTACATACCATAATCGTTTTTTTGGGTCTGGGTTACCTCACTCAGAATAGTGTTTTCTATTTTCTAATTCCATCCATTTGCATGCAAAATTTAAGATATCATTGTTTTTTACCACTGAGTAGTACTCTAATCTGTAAATATGCCACACTTTCTTTATCCATTCTTCAGTGGAGGGGCATCTAGGTTGTTTCCAGGTTCTGGCTATTACAAATAATGCTGCTCTGATCACAGTTGAACAATGCATATGTAGTATGATTGAGCATCTTTTTTGGGTATATTTCCAAGAGTGGCATTGCTGGATCTGAGGTAAGTTGATTACGATTTTTCTGAGAAACAGCCATATTGATTTCCAAAGTGGTTGCACAAGTTTGCATTCGCACCAGCAATGGATGAGTGAGTGTTCCCCTTACTCCACATGTCTCCAACATAAGCTATCATTAGTGTTTTTGATCTTAGTCATTCTGACAGGGATCAGATGGTATCTCAGAGATGTTTTGATTTTCATTCCCTAAGAGCTAAGGAAGTTGAACATGTCTTTAAGAATCTTTTGGCCATTTGAAATTCTTCTGTTGAGAATTCTCTGTTTAGTTCAGTACCCATTTTTAATTGGATTATTTAGAATTTTAATGTCTAACTTCTTGAGTCCCTTATATATTTTGGAGATCAGTCCTTTGTCTGATGTGGTGTTGGTGAAGATCTTTTCCCATTCAGTAAGCTGCCTTTGTGTCTTATTGACTGTGTCCTTTGCTTTACAGAAGCTTCTCAGGTTAGGAGATCCCATTTATTTATTTTTGCTCTTATTGTCTGTGCTACTGGGATTATAGTTAGGAAATGGGATGAGGTCAAGACCATGAAGGGTTCATCCACTGAAACAATTTACCTGAGTGAATGGGAGCTCACCAACTCTAGCTGGACTGTGAAGAAACAAGCATAGGACCAAACTAGTCCTATTGAATGTGGTTGACAGTTGTATGGCTAGGGCAGACTGAGGGGTCACTGGCAGTGGATTTATTTCTACTGCATGTACTGGTCTATAGGATCCTATTTTCTTCCTCAGCCTAGATGTAGTAGGGAGGGCCTTGTACTTCTACAAAGAAAAGTGCCTTACTCCCTTTTAGGATTAGATGGGGGTAGAGTGGGAGCATGTGTGGAAGGAATAAGAGAAGGGGAGGGACTGGGAATTTGGATTAGTATTTTTTTAAATCTAATAAATTAAAAAATTAAAAATAAAAGTTGAAACTTCATCTAAAATGCCAATAATTTCATTGTATAAAACTCTGAACAAGCATGATATGAGTACTATAAAGAGAGTGAAATTACTCTACATTAAAATGGCACTATACTGGTACTATAAAGGCTGCATTGCCTATAAAGATAACAGTTTAATTGTGCTTTGTCATTTGGCAATGGACTAATAATTTATCTGCACTTACTTTCTTTAGATATTATAATTTATTATCACAGAAAATATTTCCTGCTAATTTTCATACCAGCTACCTGTAAAGTACAATTCACTGAACAGATGACATTGTCCTCTGGCATTGCATCTTTAGCTATCTTCTTTACCTCTGTTTTAAAGAAAGAATAGCTAAAAACCATGACAATTACATGGTTTATGCATTGAAAAACTCACTGAATACAGTAATTTTCTGAAACTAAATTAATTTTTATTCAATTTACAGATACAAGCTATTACAAGCTGTTAGTATGAATTGATATTTGTAGTAGTTTTAGAAAACTGAAGTTTTGCTTTAGTGCCTTGTAAGACATGTCTGTAGTTCATTTATAATGATAAATTACTCAAAAAGTCATATAATTGTCTTATGAAAGAATAAACATTACTTTGAAAATATATTTTGCATGTAAAGGTTTAGCTAATATAGATTTTAACTAAATAATGATTGGTATTAAAGCATAGACAAATATATTAAGCTCCCAAATAATGAAGTTTTCTTTCTTTGCAGATCTTGGGATGACCTCAAGTTTAGCACAAAAATGTAAATTAGTTTTACCTATTCTTTGATGATATTCAAATAAGATCTTTTTAGTAATTGTTCATTACATTATAAATGATAACTAACAGATACCTGAACATTAGAGCAACACTGAATGTTTTGTGTTACTTTTCATTTTATGCTATCTGTCCAAACTTTTTTTTGGTTTAAATTGGAAGGCAAAATTATAGTGGATGTGATTTAAAATAAAGTGTGTTTCTGTCATCAGTAAAAGCCAGATCTACTACAGTGTACCCACAAACCTCAGACACATTGCTTTTAATATTTTTTCTTGGCCATCATCAAAATTATGAGGCTTCCATGTCATGCTATAATATGTTTATTCTGTTTGGACTATCATTTCAACATTACAAGTGGCAACAGGGAGAAAGAGAAAAGATGATAAGGCCAATTATCTTTATCTCTTTCTAAATAATTGCACTCCAAAAAATATACAGTGCAAAATATTGACATTTTACCAGTTAGAAATATGTCAAAGGTTTGTCTCTCTTAGTGTCCGTATTGTTGTCTAGGTTCTCTGGGATTGTGATTTGTGGGCTGGATTTCTTTGCCTTATGTTTAAAAACCACTTTTGAGTGAGTACATATGATAATTGGGTTGCCTCAAATAATGTTTTCTAGCTCCATCCATCCATCCATTTTACTGAAAAATTCAAGATGTCGTTATTGTTACCTGCTGTGTAGTACTCCATTGTGTAAATGTACCACAATTTTTATCCATTCTTCGGTCAAAGGGCATTTAGGTTGTTTCCAGTTTCTGGTTATAAAAAACAATGCTGCTATGAACATTGTTGAGCACATGTCTTTGTGGCATGTTTGAACATCCTTGGCTGTATACCCAAAAGTGGTATTAGTGTGTCCTGAGGAAGGGTTTTTTCCTAATTTTCTCAGAAATCACCACATTGACATCCAAAGGGGTTGTACCAGTTTGCAATGCTGTTGGGATTCCCAACAGCAATGCAAGAGTTTATAGCTAATTATGAAAAGGCTGATAAATGTATTCTCTTATGGTACTTAATTATTCTTTAAAAATCAAGAGTGTTAGTCTCTTGGTACTGTAAAAGTTATCTGATACCATTGTTGATCTATGCATTAATAATATAAAATTTTATTAACTGAACACATAAACTAATTACAAATTTAAGACAGTATAAAATGTAATTCTAATAAATATAAAAATATTTATTAATATATTTATAAAAGTATTACCCAGTGTATTTATTCCCCTGTGTTATATGAAAATATTCTATATACATAATATAATTCTAACTTTAAACATAGAATAGAGCATATTAATTTACATTGTTATTATTGTTTGAAGCAGGAAATCCTTTTAAGCTCCTGTTTGAACTTTTATCCCTAAGACAGCAGTGCTAAGAGGTATGCCATAGGGAAATAGCTGATACTATGACCGCTAACATTTTCAATGAATTATTGCATTGATTTCTTCATAACTTAATATATTTACAGGGTGAGCCTTATTGGGGAAATTAGGCATTGGAAGTTTGGCACTGAAGGGTGAGTTTTGTGCTTGACCTCTCTTTTCATATGATGTTCCACTTACACCAGATTGACAAATTTTGCTTGACAAGATACATTGTAAGAGTTTGTGAAACCTGAAAGCATAGACTATTCACCATTAAAATCGAGAAAAGTATGGGTAAGTATGTGTATGATTACTTCATATAATGAACAATGACATCATACACGTCACAATAGCCTTCTTATACTGAGAGTTTTCCTTATTTCCTTGGCTTTCGGGATTAAGTAATGTTCAAATTTGTACTGGCTGAAGAGCCCATGCATATTATCTGTTAGTGCTCATGAGATGGATGACCTCAGTCTGACATTCAAAAAATGACTCAGACTTTCCAAAATTGCCTTGAAAACAATCTCTTCCCCTGCTGAGCCACAGAGGACACCATACCCCTGATCATCACTTTGATTAAAGATATATTAATTATTAACTATATTTTAAATTAGCGATATATATAGCATGATATCTTGTCTATCTGTATCTTAACTTATACACACAGAACTCAAGAGACATTGAGTGTATTGTTTTGAACTGCTAAAATTAAGATAGACTTGCCATTTGGAAAGAGAAAACTAATGAAAGAACTTAAAAATGCATGGAATATTGAAATAGCTAAAGTTTCTATTATACCACATCTGACAAGTTAATAAGCTTTAGAGTCATATAAGTCTAAGCTCAACATTACGTTAGTGTGCTTCTGTTTAATCTCAGTTGTAAGTTGTTTGAGAAATGGGGTACACACTATGCCTAGGTATTTAGCATACGTATCATTTATTTCAGGTATATTTGATTAAAAAAAATTGAAGCCAAGGAACAAAAGGTTTGAAAAGACAAAATAAGCAGTAGGGCTTAAACTGGAGAAGAAAAACCAAATTCCTGATGGGGATGAAAGATAATGAATCAGTAATCTTGGTGCAATAAAAGTACAGGAGAATATTGAAGCATAAACATTATTGAAAAGGAGCTGCGACACCCAAGAAACATTGCTACCTGAGAGGGATGGCTGAGCCATAGTCAGTAAAGACTTTATAGGTATGAATGATCTTATATTCTTGTGCTGGCTAATGGAAATGTCTCAGAAATTGTGCTGATAATATAACTTGTTAATGATAACAAACCTGTGAAATCCAAGGCAGTAGCTAATCAACTTCAGAAGTACTAAGAACAATATCCAAGTATTTGTGGGAAATAATTGAGTCAGCAATTAAAATACTCAATATGACCAGCATCCAAAATGAATGATATGTCTAGAAATATTACTGTCCAGTAATATCAACCTATATTATCAATAACCTCATTTATTTTGGAGTCATACAGGGAAGTATCACATTCAGGGTACTGAGATCCTCATTTCATAAGTTACATCCTCAGGGAACAATATTGTGCACTCATGTGGAGACTTTTGTTTAAATTTTCTCCTACATAGTATGTATTTGAATTTGCTTACAAACTCTTGGATATTTTTTCATTAGATGGGAAATTGTAGGTTTCAATACATCATTTCTTTTTTATTCCATGTTATTTATTGAGCTCTACATTTTTCTCTGCTCCCCTCCCTGCCACTCCCCTCCCTCCTTCGCCCTCCCCCAAGGTCCCTATGCTCCCAATTTACTCAGGAGATCTTGTCGTTTTATACTTTCTACTTCTCATGTAGATTAGATCTATGTAAGTCTCTCTTAGTGTTCATATTGCTGTCTAAGTTCTCTGGGATTGTGGTTTGTAGACTGGTTTTCTTTGCCTTATGTTTAAAAACCTCCTATAAGTGAGTACATGTGATAATTGTCTTTTTCTGTCTGGGTTATCTCACTCAAGATAATGCTTTCTAGTTCCATCCATTTTCCTGCAAAATTCAAGCTGTCGTTATTTTTTTCTGCTGTGTAGTACTCCGTTGTGTAAATGTACCACATTTTTTTTTATCCATTCTTCGATCGAGGGGCATTTAGATTATTTCCAGTTTCTGGCTATGACAAACAAAGCTGCTATGAACATAGTTGAGCACATGTCCTTATGGCACGATTGAGCATCCTTTGGATATATACCCAAAAGTGGTATTACTGGGTCTTGAGGAAGGCTGTTTCCTATTTTTCTGAGAAATTGCCACACTGACATCCATAGGGGTTGTACCAGCTTGCATTCCCACCAGCAATGCAGAAGTGTTCCCTTTTCCCCACAACCTCTCCAACGTAAGTTGTCATCAGTGTTTTTGATCTTGGCCATTCTTACAGGTGTAAGATGGAATCTCAGAGTTGTTGCAATTTGCATTTCTCTGATGACTAAGGATGTTGAACATTTCCTTAAGTGTCTTTCAGCAATTTTAGATTCCTCTGTTGAGAATTCTCTGTTTAGCTCTGTACTCTATTTTTTTTATTGGATTATGCGTTCTTTTGGTGTCCAATTTCTTAAGTTCTTTGTGTATTTTAGGGATCAGACCTCTGTCTGTTGTGGGGTTAGTAAAGATCTTTTCCCATTCTGTAGGCTGTCATTTTGTCTTGTTGACTGTGTCCTTTGCTTTACAGAAGCTTTTCAGTTTCAGTAGGTCCCATTTATTAATTGTTTCTCTCAGTGTCTGTGTTGCTGGGGTTCTATTTAGGAAGTAGTTCCCTGAACCAATGCGTTCAAGTGTACTTCCCAATTTCTCTTCTATAAGGCTCAGTGTGGCTAGCTTTATATTGAGGTCGTTGGTCCATTTGGATTTGAGTTTTGTACATGGTGATAGATATGGGTCTATTTTCATTTTTCTATATGTTGATATCTAGTTATGCCAGCACCACTTGTTGAATACGCTTTCTTTTTTCCATTTGATATCTTTTGCTTCTTTATCAAATATCAGGTGTTTGAAGATGTGTGGATTGATAACCGGGTCATCTATTCGGTTCCCTTGGTCCTCCTGTCTGTTCTTATGCCAGTACCAGGCTGTTTTCAGTACTGTAGCTCTGTAGTATAGTTTAGTAGTATAGGGATTGTGATGCCTCCAGAAGTTCTTTTGTTGCCCAGGATTGTTTTGGCTATCCTGGGTTTTTTGCTTTTCCAAATGAAGTTGAGTACCGTTCTTTCATGGTCTTTGAAGGTATTTATTGGGATTTTGATGGGAGTTGCATTGAATCTGTAGATTGTTTTCAGGAGGATTGCCATTTTTACTATATTAATTCTGCCTACCCAAGAGCATGGGAGGTCTTTCCATTTTCTGGTGTCTTCTTCTATTTCTTTCTTCAAAGATTTAAAGTTCTTGTCATACAAGTCTTCCACTTGTTTGGTTAGAGTTACTCTAAACATTTGTGGCTTTTGTGAAGGGTGTTGATTCTCTGATTTCTTTCTCAGCCCTTTTATCATCTGTGTACAGGAGGGATACTGATTTTTTTGAGTTAATCATGTATCCTGCTACATTGCTGAATGTTTTTATGAGTTGTAGAAGTTCTTTGGTAGAATTTTTGGGATCACTTATGTAAACTATCATATCATCAGCAAACAGTGAGAGTTTGATTTCTTCTTTTCCAATTTTATCCCCTTGATCTCCCTTTGGTGTCTTATTGCTCTAGCTAGGACCTCAAGAACTATATTGAATAGGTATGGAGAGAGTGGACAACCTTGTCTTGTTCCTCATTTCAGTGGACTCGCTGGGAGTTTCTCTCCATTTAGTCTGATATTGGCTGTCGGCTTGCTGTATATTGCCTTAATTACATTTAGGTATGTTCCTTGTATCCCTGCTCTCTCCAAGACTATTTTCATGAAGGGATGTTGTATTTTTTCAAATGCTTTTTTGGCATCTAATGAGATGATCATGTGGTTTTTATTTTTCAGCTTGTTTATATGGTAGATTACGTTGCCAGATTTTCGTATGTTGAATCATCCATGCATCTGTGGGATGAAACTGACTTGGTCATGGTGGATGATGGTTCTGATGTGTTCTTGGATTCTATTTGCTAGTATTTTATTTAGTATTTTTGCATCAATGTTCATAAGTGAGATTGGTCTGTAATTCTCTTTCTTAGTAATGTCTTTCTGTGGTTTGGGTATCAGGGTAATTGTAGCCTCATAAAAAGAGTTTGGCAACGTTTCCTCTGTTTCTATTGTGTGGAATAATTTGAGGAGTATTGGTATTAGTTCCTCTTTGAAAGTCTTGTAGAATTCTGAGCTGAAACCATCTGGTCCTGGGCTTTTTTTGGTTGGGAGATTTTGATGACTGTTTCTATTTCTTCAGCAGTTGTAGGTCTGTTTAATTTGCTTACCTGGTCTTGATTTAATTTTGGTAAGTGATATTTATCCATAAAGTTGTCCATTTCCTTTAAGTTTTCCAATTTTGTGGAGTACAGGTTTTCAAAATATGACCTGATGATCCTCTGTATTTCCTCCTTGTCTGTTGTTATGTCCCCCTTTTCTTTTCTGATTTTGCTAATTTTGATATTCTCTCTCTGCCTTTTGGGTATTTGGATAAAGGTTTGTCTATTTTATTGATTTTCTCAAAGAACCAACTCTTTGTCTCATTGATTCTTTGTATTGTTTTCTTTGTTTCTATTTTGTTGATTTCAGCTCTCAGTTTGATTATTTCCTGCCATCTGGTTCTCTTAGGTGAGTTTACATCTTTTTGTTCTAAAGTTTTCAATTGTTCTGTTAATTCACTAGTGTGGGATATTTCCAGCTTCTTTATGTAGGCGTTTAGTGCTATGAACTTGCCTCTTAACACTGCTTTCATTGTGTCCCATAAATTTGGGTATGTTGTGTGGTCGTTTTCATTGAATTTTAGGAAGTCCTTAATTTCCCCTTTTATTTCTTCCTTGACCCATTGATGATTCAGATGAGCACTGTTTAATTTCCATGTGTTTGTGGGTTTTCTGGATTTGGTATTGCTGTTGACTTCTAGTTTTAAAGCATGGTGATTATAAGGTACATTGGATTATTCCAATTTTTTTGTATTTGTTAAGGTTTGTTTTGTTACCGAGTATGTGGTCAATTTTTGAGAAGGTTCCATGAGGTGCTTAGAAGAAGATATATTCTTTTCTGTTTGGATGGAATATTCTATAGATGTCTGTTAAGTCCATTTGAGTCATAACATCTGTTAGTTCTCTTATTTCGCTGTTCATTTTTTGTCTGATTGCCCTGTCCAGTGGTGAGAGGGGAGTGTTGAAGACTCCCACTATCAGTGTGTGGGTTTAATATATGATTTAAGCTTTCGAAGTTTTTCTTTGACATATGAAAGTGCCCTTGTATTTGGAGCATAGATGTTCAATATTGAAATTTCCTCTTGATGGATTTTCCCTGTGACTAATATGAAATGTCCTTCTTTGTCTCTTTTGACTGATTTTAGCTTGAAGTCCATTTTGTTAGATATTAGGATCGCTATACCTGCTTGTTTCTTAAGGTCCATTTGATTGGTATATTTTTTCCCAACCTTTTACTTTGAGATGATGTCTGTCTTTGAGATTGAGATGCATTTTTTGTATGCAGAAGAGGGATGGGTTCTGTTTTCGTACCCAGTCTGTTAGCCTGTGCCTTTTTATGGGTGAGTTGAGTCCATTTACATTAAGGGATATTAATGACCAGTGGTTGTTATCTCCTGTTAATTTGGTTTTCATCATTGGTGATGTTATTTTGTGTGTTTTTTTTTTCTTCTTCGGTATTTGCTGTAATGAGATCATCAATTGTGTGTGTTTTTGTTGGTGTAGCCATCTTCCTTGGGTTGGGGTTTTCCTTCTAGTATTTTGTGTAGGGCTGGGTTTGTGGCTAGGTATTGGTGAAATCTAGATTTGTCATGGTATATCTTGTTTTGTCCTTCTATGGTGATCGAAAGTTTTGCTGGGTATAGTAGTCTGGGCTGGCATCCGTGGTCTCTCAATGTCTGCATAATGCTTGACCATGACATTCTGGCTTTCATTGTCTCCACTGAGAAGTCAGGTGTAATTCTGATAGGTCTACCTTTATATATTACGTGGCCTTTTTCCTTTGCAGCTCTTAATATCCTTTCTTTGCACTGTATGTTTAGTGTTTTGATTATTATGTGGCGAGAGGACTTTTTTCTGGATCCAGTATATTTGGTGTTCTGTAAGCTTCTTGTATCTTCATAGGCATATCTTTCTGTAGGTAGGGAAAGTTTTCTTCTATGATTTTGTTAAATAAATTTTCTGTACCTTTGAGTTGACTTTCTTCTCCTTTTTCTAAGATCTGGCCTTTTTATGTTGTCCCATATTTCATGGATATTTTGGGTTAAGCTTTTGTTAGATTTGATGTTTTCTTTAACTGATGAGTCTATTTCCTCTGTTTTATCTTCCGCACTTGAGATTCTCTCTTCCATTTCTTGTATTCTGTTGTTTGTACTTGCACTTGTGGTTCCTGTTCTTTTCCTCATGATTTCTGTTTCTATAATTCCTTCGGCTTGTGTTTTCTTTACTTTTTCTATCTTAGTTTTCATATCCTGAGTAGTTTCTTTATATGTTTGAGTTCTTTTTCTTCGTTTTCTTTAAGTGATTTGCTGATATCTGCCAATTTTTTGTTTGTTTTTTCTTCTATTTCTTTAAGGTAATTTCTCAATTCATCTTTAATAATTTCAGATATTCTCTTGTGGTTATTTTTTAGATCATTTTCTTCTGGGTCATCCATATTTGGTTGTTCAGGTCTTTTGTAGGGTCTTTGGGTTTCACTGGTATTGTGTTGCTCTTTGTGGTGTAGCTTGTGATCTTACTTTTTCTACTCATGTTTTCCTCTAATGGGTGTGGTTGGTGCTGTCTGAGATTCTGTTGAATAATCTCCTAGGTGCCAGTAGATCAAAAGCTAAGATGGTTTTCCTAGTGGTACAGTCAGTGTCACAGTTCTAGTTACTCCATTGATTATTCCTGTTCCTGGAGGTAGCTCAGGGCTCCTGTGTTTTGGTCTGCTCTCTTGGAGTTTGCTGTCTCAAGCCTACTTTGGTCTAGGCTGCTGGCTTTGATCTGTTTCTGTAAATCTTGGTCTGGATCTCCTCTTGCAGATGTCCCTGGCTTGGAGTTAGACCAGATCGCTGACTCTGGATCAGGTCGCTGTGTCAGTCATGATCCACTCGTGTCCCGGGACTGGGTTTGCTCCTGGCTTCTGCTCCTGGTGGAGCCCATTCTCTCCTTGTCCTAGGTAACTGGTTCAGTTCCACTCCGGTTCAGGTGGAGGTCGCGGACTCTGGGTCAGATCGTTGTCTCAATCAGTGTCCCAGGACTGGGTTGGCTGCCAGGGCAGCATCGCTGCCTTCAATACATCATTTCATCAACAGTTCATTTTGGCTAAGCTTTCCAATGCCTCGATACATACACATTCCTCACCCCTCCCCCCAACCATGATTTATCTTTCTGCCTTTAGTGTCTACATCTCTCTTTCCATTTGGACTCCTGGGAAATCTGTATAATAATTCTCCTTTCACCACATTCACTTGAGCGCTTGTCATTGTGTTCCTAATGATGGTCATTCTGATTTGCACAAGATGAAATCTTAAATTAGTTTTAAACTACATTTTCCTGTGAGCTAAATTGTTGAACACTTTGACAACTGTTTTTTTATCTATATGTATGTCTCCTTTTCAAAACTTTCTGTTCAGACTCACAGCTTATTAAAACATGGTTCATTTATTTTCTTGAATTTTTGTTTTTTAGTCCTTTGTATAGTGTAGATTCCAATTCTCTAAAAGGTATTGAACTGACACAGAATATTTTCCATTCTGTGGTCTGCCCTTTCACTTGATCGGTGTTTTATTTTTTCTTTGCTATATGGAAACTCATGAGCTCCCACTTCTTCATCATGGGGGTTATTTCTTGTCTCAGAAGTCCTATTCAGTAAATATCTAAGAATGCCAATAAATTGAAGTAAATTTCCTATTTATTATGCTTATATTAGTTTTTATTAGAATTAGTTCCTAATAATGTTTTGTGAAGACTGAGAAATAAAGAGATAATATAACTTTCTTTCTTTTTTCTTCCTTCCTTCATTTCTTTGTATGCTGAAATGTAGTTTTTCCTGCATCATGTTTGACAATGTGCTGTTATCTCCTATTTAATCTTCAGAAACTTTAGCTATTCCCAGTTAGCAGTTGCTCTGGGATTTATATCTGGTACATCAATTTTATTCCTTTTATCTAGGTAACTGTTCTTCTGCCAATATCATACTCTTTGTATTACTATGGGTATGTAAAATGATTGAAAACACACAGCTGGTCATATGCAGCTATCAACAGATCATGAGGAGCACAGACAGAGCTCGTGCATTAATGTCTCAGTGAATATCATTGAAGAGTAGGTAAAAAGATTGAAAGAACCAGAGTACCAAGTTTCTATTATGAAACAATCTTAGTTAGGTTTTCTAAAGCTGTTAAGAGACACCATGACCACTCCAACTCTCATAAAGGAAAACATTTCATTGAGGTGGCATTTATATCTGTCTTTCTATCATTTATCTAGCTTCTACCTAGCAATCATCCATTATATATAATAATAATATATATATATAATGATTATATAATATATAATGGATGATTGCTAGGTACAATATATAATTATGTATTGATATGTTTATATATATGATATATATTATATAACATATATTTATATATAAAGTTTTAAAAGTTATCAACTTGAGAGTAGAAAGTATGTGAGGGGTTAAGAGTAAGGTAGATGTGAAACTTAATAGAGATGAGAGATGAGAAATGAAACTCTATTTTAGATGGAACATATTTAAAAATCTAGCATAGTTATAAGTTTCACAATATTCTTTGGTTCAATATTGTTTCATTTGTATCCCTTCATTAAAATACTGAGATTAATATTTTTGTCTTTAAAAGATAACCCTGCAATTTTCACTGGAATTACATTGTATTTCCAATATATTTAATTGGGATGGCCACTTATAAAAGTCTACTAATACTTAAATATTAGAGATCTTTTTATATTCTTCTTTCTTTCCTATTTCTTCCTAAAGTGTTCTAAAGTGTTGTTCATAGAGTTCTTTTAGTCTCTTTATTTGGTTATTTAAGTACTTTTCAGGGGCTACAATAAGTGGGATTTTATCTGTGATTTCATTTTCAGCATTTTTTATTGCTGTCTTATCTTCATTTATTTTATATTCTGCTATTTTGCTGAATATGTTTATCAGGTCTAAGAGGATTTATTGCGTTTATTGTTGGAAAACTTTAAGCATCTATATACAGAATCATACCTGCATAAAGGAATACTTTGACTTCTTTTCCCACTTGTATCCCTTTAATTTCCTTTCATTGTCTTATTACTATATATAAACCTTCAAACATTATACTGATTAGAAATGATTAAGTGAGTATCCCTGACTTGTGCCTGACTTTAATGGGGGATATTTTGTATTTCTCTATATTTAGGTTGATATGAGATACATACTTGCTTTATATAGGTTGTATTATGTTGTGTTATGCTCATCACTTTCCTATAAACTCTAACTTTTTATGAAAGGATGCTCAAATTTATCAAAGGTCTCATCTGAATCTAGAGAACTTATCATATTATGTTGTCTCACTGATGGCTAGCATACAGAGTGCCAAAGGATTATTTACAGGCTGCTGGGGCAGAAAAAAACAGCAATGATCTTAACTTACAAATATATCTTCCATATTACAATACCAATCTGCCTGGAAATACATGTTTTTGCTACGCTAGTGGTATAATGGTAATGAGAATAGCAAAACACTTTTTAAAGTGTATATGTGGCCTGATGCACTAAAGTTATTTTGTGCCTGGTACTATAAACGTCATCAAATCCCATGATTGGAAAGGTCATGGGCACTAGAGAATGGAGAAAAGGTTCTCTTTTGATTTTGATAATTAGCCATACTGTCAAAGTGCATTATAAATATTTATAGATACACTCTTGGATTTTTTAGCTAAACTTTTGCCAGAGAAGCATTATTTTGTAGCACCTAGTTGTTAATCCAAAGACACATAGCTGTTCAAAGTGTCATGTATAAAAAGTTGTGAGTGCTCAGACATGGATTGATAACTGACAACAAATTCCCACAAACCAAAGCTCAGGAATGTATTGGTAGGCTGTTTGTTGTTTACTGGCTGCCTGGCTATCTTAGATCTGTAATAATCACACAGAAACTCTATTAATTAAATCACTGCTTGGCCCATTAGCTCTAGCTTCTTACTGGCTAACTCTTACATATTAATTTAATCCTTTTCTAGTAATCTGAGTATCGCCATGTGGCTGTGGTTTACTGGCAAGATTCCAACTGGTGTCTGTCTCTGGCAGGGCTACATGGCTTCTCCCTGACTCTGTCCTTATTTCGTCCAGCATTCAGTTCTGTCTTCCCCACCCACCTAAGTTCTGTCTTGCCATTGGTCCAAAGCAGTTTCTTTATTCATTAATGGTAATCTCAAAATACATATGGAAATCCCACATCACAGGAAATATTGAGAAGAGAAAGAAGAAAGAAAGTAGATGTGGTACACTGAAAAGAGAACTATGAAATGCTCACTTTTGATATGGTATGACCCAACCAACTCACAGTAACTGGATAATTACACAACTTCAAATCAATAAAGAGCTCATCATGGATTGGAAATGGACCCTCCAGTCTGACTCTTATCCATAGAGTTAATAGCAGTTGCTGTCTGGTGGTGGAGCAAGAATCACTCTTTTTTGTTGATGTGGCCACGAATGTCAGAGTGGATGACTCATTCTGACTTATTCATATAATGACAGCAATAATTTGACTCATAGGTTATTAAAACAATTAGAATGAGGATACGAAGTACAGTGGGAAACAAAATGGGAACACTATGGAGTGTTATTGGAACATACTGGTGATTCACCATTGTGTAGCAAGTTCTTCTGAGGTTGAAACTTTCTGTCTTGGAGAGAAACTTTCTTAAGACATATGATTTAAAGGCAAAGTGAAACAACAAGATTCTATAGGACAGGATGTGGGGATGGGAACATGAGGGCTTGAGATGATCGAGTACTGGGAGTGACAGAGAGGGAAAGCAATGAAAGAGATATCATGATAGAGGTACCATTATGCAGTTAGGGAGAAACCAAATGCTAGGAAAATTACTAGGAATCCACAAGGATGACCCCAGCTAAGACTCCTAGCAATAGTGGAGAGAGTGCATGAACTGGCTTTCCTTTTTAATCAGATTAGTAACTACCCTAATTGTCATCACAGAACCTACATCCAGTAACTGATGGAAGAAGATGCAGTAATCCACAGCCAAGCACTTGATTGAGTTCCCTGGAACCTAGTTGAAGAAAGGGAGAAAGGATCATATGAGCAAGGAGGGGGATCAAGATCATAAATGGGAATACAGCAGAGACAGCTGATCCTAGCTAGTTGGACCTCATGGACTCTGGACTGACAGTTGGAGATCCTGCATGGGACTGAACTAAGTCCTCTGAATGTGGGTGAATGTTATATGGTTTTATTTGTTGGGGGGCCCTAGTAATGACTAGGACACATATTGGGTGCATGAACTGGCTTTCTGGAACCCATTTTCTATGGTGAGATACATTGCTCCACCTTGGTACAGGAAGGAGGTGCTTGACCTTGCTTCAGTGTGGTCTACCAGACTTTTTTATTGACTTCCCATGGGAGGTCTCACATCCTTTGGGTAGTGGATAGGGGTTATAATGGGGGGGAGGGGAAAGGGGATCTGGTGCAAGTATGTAAAATTAAAAAAAATAAATATACAAAAGAAAAAATATGAAACAGTATGTTGTTCTGTGGGAGGAGAGGTGAAACACTGTTTTGCATGGTATCTCCAGCAAGACAGAAAGTTAGCTTTCCAAAAAAGCTATAAGATCTGGAAACTAACCCAGTTCAATAGAGTCATCTCTTCTTCAAGAGTATATAAGCAGTATAGACTGTTGAGAGTCAGTCTCCGATGAGCCAAGCTGCAAAGAAGACTCTCAGATAATTAGAACAACCAGGAAGAAGTTAAGCCTAAGTGCATAGAAAAATTACAGAGACCAACTGAGCTGCTGAGGAGATGCTCAGACTAGCTGAGTAGCATGGAGAGGATATTCTCCAACCTGATGAACTGCCTGCAGTCTGTACACGGGGCTATATCTTTCATGCTTCGCTGAGCTGTAACCTATTCTGTGATGGGCTTTGTTATACAGTTATTTTTTCAGTAATTTCCCATAAAAAGACCCCATACACTTTTCTTTAAGAGACACTCATAAAATTTATTTGACATCTTCCCATTGGTGGTATGAGAAATAGAGAAGGTCTTATCTAGTTTATAATGATAGTGTGAATCTCTATGACTCTTTAAACATTTATCATTTTGTGGGGTATTTAATTATGCAGAAGAAGTAATCCATATTGAAAGTATCAGTGCAACCTCCAGATTTAGAAGAAAAACTAGATATATCAAGTTAAACAGATATGTAACATCATGTAGCAATTTGTTTTCTTTCTTACTTTTCCATATATTAATATCAAATAAAAATGTATTATTCAACCTTATCTCCACCTCAGTTTGTAATGAATCTTATAAACTTGGCTGTCACTTTAGAGCTATACTGACTATTTATGTGTTTCTCCTGAAGACAAGAGGGCAATATCAGAACTGCCCTCATTTGCCCTGGATGATACTTCTGAAGACTCACTGGAATAGAGGAATTATAAGGGATTTTGAAACAACCGTGTTCTAAGTTTTCTCATTTATGTGGGCTCAGAAAGCTAATACTCAACACAAATGTCAGCAGCAGAGTTTGATATAAATATCTGACCTCCAAACATTTTTCCACTCTTCACCCTACTTCTTCAATGCAAGGATATTCAGATGAGAACACTCATGTTATGTTTAATTTTTATTTTCTCTGGCTTGCTATTAATCCATGACTGAAGGTGCAATTTTCCAGATATATGCCGCCCCCAAATTTCTTCCTACACACAGGTGTCAAAGTAATCTAACTAACATGCACAAATGATCGTGTTACTCCTCTGATTCAACCTCCTCTGGAATCTCTGATTCTTACAGCTGTGTGCATTCTTAACCATTTTTAGTTTTAACTAAGAACAAATGTATAAAAAATTGTATATAATCTGTGACTTAATTCTGTTCAGTCTGTCTCTTTCTCTCATCTACTCTCTACTTCCTATCCTATTCTATATCGAAGCATGGTCAACTGATTACATCTTATCCACAGAATGCTAATGCAAAGAAGTATGTTACTTCTAGGACAATCCAGACTTGCTAAGAAAATGAAAAAGCCTTTTCTTTCCAGTCTTTTTATTTCTGTTCCCTTCAAAGTATAACTCCATAACAGTGGTGAAGGCTTTCATTTCTCTAATCCCATAAGGAGCTAATCAGGAGCATCCTACTGTTACTGGTTGAAATTTAAATGTATTTGCCTTTAGTAGGCACTATTGTTACCTTATTTATTATTATGATCTGTAACTCTGACAAACTTTGTTAATATTTCACATTTTCTTTGGAAGTCATTGTTTGTGAATCCTTTCTAGTAAACAGAGTATATGGTACTGACTAAAATAATGACACCAATAGTCATGTCCATATCTACATTCAAAAGAGAAAAATTGTGACACATTATCTAACTTTGAGTGTTCATGCTATAATATTTACTTGCTTGTATCAATTACTAATTAACTGAACTTTATCTGAATTCAATTCACACAAAAGTCTTTTTAAATTTTATTGAAGCATATGAAAATATTGCTAGAACACAGGAAATATATTTTTCCTTTGGATATCATAATGGAAGTTTGGGATGATTCAGCAGACTACATTTATATTATTAAGATGCAATCATGTCCTCTACTTTACTTGGTTTCTTTTCATATTCAACAGCTTAACTACATGAGCTGAATTAACCATTGTTGTATTTCATTATTGCATAAAGACACCATTTGCTAAACGGTTGAGCAGTTACATGGATAAACACTTTGCACTAAAAAACTAACTTATTTGCAGTAATCAATACTATAACTTTTGGAGTTTAAGTGGCTTATATAATATAATCTCAGGGAGTTGAAAAAATGCAATCACCACTGCACATCATGACTTAAAAGCAATACTTAACTGCAGAACTGGGTTTTGGCTGAATGACTTTTCACATAAATTTTATGTATAAAATAAGAAGTACTAACTATAGTTATCAAGAAGCAAAAGAAACAAACACTTTTTAAATTTTGTGCCATGATTTACCTTAATTGTTTGTAACCAAAGATCAGAAGATCAGAATGTTTTCAACAGAAACTATTTATAAGGTAAGAGATTAACTGGAACACACTTAGCTTTTTAATATAATCTAGTAACCAGGGCAACCTATTTATTTGATTGTAAACTGTTAATAGGTTTCAGTAGATGTAGTGGCAATGATTGCAAACATATATATATGTGGGTTTTCTAATCGTTATTGAGGTAAATTAGCATTATGGTTCTTCATTGTCAAAACACAAGTGTGGAGCTCTGCAAGATAGTCTTCCTTCTCATATGGCCTGTATTAAGAATGACCAGGGCATAGACATGCAAATTAAATACATGATTAAAAATATCTATCTGCTGGGGGAGCTCCTTCTGCTCCTTCAGCCAATAGCCTTTAAGATACCAGCCCACTAGGGCGTGGTTTCTTTCATTTTAAAAAGCAGCGGCAGCCCTCTGCTCTCTCTCTTTTGCTTCCAGCTCCCATTCTGACTGCTAGACTCTCTGTTTCCTGTTTGCTACGAGAGGACTGTGGTGTAGGACGATGTTCTGTAACTTTTTTCCCCTCCAATAAATAACCCCTTTTAATCAAACTGGTGTGGGATTGTTTTGCGGCTTTATCTATCACAAAAAAAAATTAGCACAAAATACCCTTTGAAAAAGAAGGTCACACACATACAAAATGAGTTTTAATTCATTTAAATTTGCATTGTATTAATTGAAATTTTGTCCAATGTTTTATTTTAACTAGTTTCCAGAAACACTTGTACTGGCAGATATGGCCTTCCAACAAATATAACTTACACATGTCATCTAAAGCTTTAGACTGATTTTCCACACATATTCATTTGTCAAAGAGATTTAAAAAATATATATCAAACAGCCTATATTATTGAAACTATTTAATAAGCTCCATATTTCTTAACACTGATCTTGAATTTACGTTATGGTGTGTAATAGGTAGCATAAACTAACAAAGTTGATCCCAGCAATTGTGATCACATGCCTTTAATCCCAGCACTAGGAAGGTGGAGACAGAAGTGATATGGCTGGGTAGAGAGAGGAATATAAAGGAGAAAAAAACAGGAACTCATTGGAGTCTGAGGTTGGTGGAGAGTGTTGCAGGATCAGCATTTTTGTCTGAAGATTTGGTAGAGGTAAAAGTTCTCTTCACTGGTAGGCTGTTTTGTTTTTCTGATCCTAAGGTTGAACCCCAACATATGTCTATGGGTTTTTTAATTCATGCTACAGAAGGGTGTTTTTTTATGGGGGAAATCAGCAGTTGGGGGCATGCTTACCCAAACAAAAGATATACAATGTATGATAACCTAGTATCACCCTAATAAACAGAAAATTGATGAAATAGTAAAATTCATATGATATGAAATAATGGGTACTATATGAATATTAGACAGTAAAGCATAGAAGGGGATGGGAGAAAATGCAGTGGTTTCTAAGGTGATGTCAAGAGATACTTTTGGAAAGAAAGTGTTCAGACAGAATGACACTGAACTATCAGAAAAATGTCATTCCAAGAAGATATAGATAATTAAATATAAATAACAGTTCAAGGCATAAGATACCTCTTTATGACTAACTGTTCATGGATGGTCCTAAGGGCTCAAAATAAATACAAAGTTATTGCTATTGGCTATGGTTACCAACATAAATATGTGGTAAGTGTCTATTTCAAATACTTTAATCTTTATTTAATAGATCCTGCTAAGCCCTTCTGTGTGTGTTTTGCTTTTATTGGTTAATGAATAAAGAATCTATCTTGGGCCTGGCAAGGCAGAATAGAAGTAGATGGGAAAACTACTGAATTCTGGGAGAAAGAAGGCCGAGTCAAGGAGAAGACATGGAGCCGCTAGAGGAGAAAGATGCTAGCGCCAGCTAGAACCTTGCCAGTAGGCTATGAGCCTCATGGTAAAATATAAAATAATGGGTTTATATAAAATAATGGAAATGGGTTAATTCTAGATGTAAGAGCTAGTTAGAAATATGCTTAAGTGATTGGCCAACCAGTGGTTCAAATAATGTAGATTCTGAGTTATTATTTCAGGGGTCTGGATAGCCGGGAAACAACAAGAGGCCTCCTACAACAATATTTCATATACTTCCTCCTATGCATAAATTCTATACGTATTCTTATAGAGCAAAATCATAATAATAAAAGGACATAAAAAGGAGTACTGAAGTTAAGAAATTAGGACAATATATAGTGCCAAAATACATTGAAAAGATCTATATAATTTTAAAAAATAAACAAGATATTATATTTATAAAAGTATGATGTAAGAATGATTCTTGAATTTGTCTATCAGCTGTTTTGATGACTGTTCTGTAAACACTACTTACCAACATAGGTTAATAAACTGATAAAAAGTATTTGAGATATTTCTGATAGATTAATTTTATATACTTCAGAAGCATCTATAGTTTTCTCCATTCTTGAAGACTAAAAAGAAATATTGTGTGTGAATAGTAATATTGACTATTAATTCAATTCAATGTACACTATCTAGAATATCAGCAAATTGTATTTCTGGGTTTACCTTTGGGAATTTTCTGAGAGTTTTATGTAAGGAGGGAAGTCTGCCCTAAAGATAGGTAGTGTCACCTAATGAATTCACCATTCGGTGGAAGCAGAACAAAAGAAAGAGGAAGCAGAGAATTGTTGGCTCTTTTTCTATGTCTGCTATTGACTGTGACATAAGGAGTTTTTCTCAACCATATACGATTTTTCACATAATATTCCAACTAAGACCTACCCACAGCTAAGAAGCAAGTTGATCATGGATGTGAATCTCTGAAAGATTGAGACAAAATAAATCTATGAAATCTTTAATTATTTTGAGCTGCTCCCAGTGGTACTTGTCACTCAAGCAAAATAAACTAAAAGAAGTCTCTATTTCATGTTGACTTTTACAAAAATCAGTCAAACTTTTAAAGCTAATTGAATCAAAATTTGAAATTATGTTGACAGTTAATTTTCCAAACCTTTGCATATAGTCCCACACTTGTTCAGGTTTCTTTCCATTTTAATTTTGAGGGTTCTCTCTGTCTCTGTCACTGTATCTCTCTCTGTTTACTCATACTTAGTGTGCTTAATAGCTGTGCAATGATACTGTAATTTAATTTACAATATGTTACATATAATTATATAAAATTATTTTTTTGTATTTTCATGCTTATAAATTGAAAATCTTTAGTACAAGTGATCTTAAATTGCCATTTAGCAATTATTGTGCCTCTTCAGTATTAAAACTCCTGAATTTGCTTCTTAGAAAATTGCATACTTGAAACTAGTAAGAATAATAACATTATTAATTATTAACATTTTTAACCTTGCCAAGTAGAATTTACAGAAAATTTAGTTTAGAATAGAACATATTTAATTTACCAAACTCGATGTGGTTTTAAGATTAGTAAAATAGCACCTTGAAGCACATGTCACAGCTTAAGAAATCATGTACAAATGCTGTGATTCATTGCCTATAGTTTCTAAACTAAGAGCCTACATAGAGTGGACTGTCCCTGAAACTGTACCGGTGCACCTTGAATTCATGGAATGAATTATGAGAAGCAGCTGGCCTTCTTGTTCCTACCATCTCAGATTTCTTTTGGGATACTCATTTATTTTTCCAACTGGACAGTGAATGTCATCGCTGATATTTCTTTTTAACAAGATGTGATTGTATTTATGGCCATAACTAATGTTAACCATACAATATGGTGAATGTGAGGTGAGACAATTGGGCAATTTGTCATTTCTGTACACAAGGAAACCTTTCATACAATAATACCTTTCTCAAGATACTGGCTTTAGACACAGCAGGAAAATCAGAAGCAACAATTAATGTTGCTGAGGTGAAGAACAAATCCATTGTAGAATGTACTAAAGTGGGTCACTGCAGCAACACGTACCGAAGCACTATGCATGATAATGCCATTTCTTTTCAAAAAGAGTTTAAAAAGATTAATGAGTTGCCAACATTCATCTCAAAGTCAGTAGTGAAGTGCATGATTTGTGTTGTGTCTATTTTTGCTGTATTTCAACTCATAAAATGTCACATTAATATTATTTCTGCCTTGAAAGTTCATACTTTCAGTTTCATTCTTTTCAGATGACTAAGGCTACAGAACAGCTTACTTTTCCCACTTTTGATATTTTATTTACATGACATTTTGTTTTATAGACACATCATTTATAAATCTGTTTTACATTCCTAATTGTCTATTTGATGTTGGCTAAATGTTGTTCTGATGGGGCCATTTTTGTCAAGGAAGTGTCTAACCGAGGTGACATTTCCATCAACAAATGTTTCCTGGAATTGGTAAGTTACCAGATTTATTTTGTACACACCTGTAGTAAAGCTTTGGTTTGGAAAGTGCCTTTTTGCTATCTTCTGGTATAGATGGTAGGGGACTCAGAGATTCTCTAGGTTACAATATACTCAGTGTTATATTTTAAACAAACTTTTCCTCTAACTACAATTAAATGCTGCCAATTAGATGAGGCAGTATGAATTCCTGTCTTATTTATACCAAACATTAAAAGATTTTAAGGTTGAAGAGGCAATTTAGTAATTAAGAAATTTGCTGCTCCTCTGGTACAGCATAGAGTACATTAGACAGCTAACAATCAACTGTACCTCCAGGTCTTCTGCTTCCCTCTTCCAGCAACCACAGGCACCTGCATACATACTGTGTTCATGCAAACACACACGCGCACATGCATATGCACACATACACACACACACAATTGTGTGGAGAACTTTACAACCCTAGTTACCTATTGTGATTTGTATAGGGTTTAGGCCTCGTGGCCTTTTCCTACTCACTTTGGTATATCGATTTTCTTGTCCGTGTTGTGCTCATGTTTAAGCAGTGATCTTCTGTGATTACTAGGAAGCACAGTCTCACAGTAAACAGCCTGATCCTGTACCTGTCACAATATGGCTGGCCCATTTTCCACAGTGATTCCTGAGGATTAAGTGAGAGAGCTGTTTTATTGATGTATCTGTTAGCTGTGGGCTCTATAAGCCCTACACTTTGCTTTGTTATGGTGTCTGTAAGTCTCACTATTGTCTTTAAGAGATATCTCCCCAATGAAGCATTAGGGCTGCACTTTTTTTTATAAAAACAAATAGTTCAAATGTCAGCCTAGATAAGACAATTTTATTAAAGCATATGTGTGTACAGGTATTATTTCAATATTGTACTCCCCTTCTTTCTTCTATATTTATGTCCTGACTTCCTCACTATTTAATTTCCCCCTTTTCCATTTCCTGAGTCAAATCATTTGTATTTTCTGTTCTCCTCTATTGTCCCCCAAACCTTCATGCTGGCAATGGTTCCTTCTACTTTCTTGATATATGAAATTACAACAAGTTGCGTTTTTACATCTGAATATTTGGAACTAGGAGCCTCCAATGTGAAATAATACAATTTTTCCTAGGTCTGGGCTACCTTTGTCAATATGATCTTCAAGTTCTACCCACTTACTTACAAAGTTTATGAGTTCATTATTATTTATAGATATGTAGTACTCCATGCTGTATATGTATCAAATTCTTCTTATTCAATCATTGGTTGTAGGACATTTCAATTGTTTTCATTTCTTAGCTACACTGAATAGAGTAAAACTGAACATAGCTGAACAAGCGTGTTTGAAGTAGAATGTTGAATGTTTGGACATATTCCAAGGGGTGATGTGGCAGAGACCACTGAGTTCTATAGTGGCTAAATCAGTTTTCAGTTCTACCAACAATGCAATAGAGATCCCTTTCTTAGACACAGTTCAGCATTTGCTCTTGGGTGAGTTTTCCATTCTGACTGGGATAGGGTGAAATCTCAACTTTTGTTTGATTCGTTCTTCTACACTAGATAAAGACAATCATTTTGAACTTTCTTTAGAGCTTGGGACAGCTTTTGTTGCCAGTATCCATAGGAATAGCAGATGAATGGCAGGTAGATTTATTTCTGATATTTCTGATCTCAGTGAGCTTAGAATACTGAACATTGTTTTCCTAAAGTATATTTAAACTATGTATAAAGTAACATATGACTGAGACATATGTATATGATTGAGAGTAATAAAAAACAGCTGGAGGGGAATCATAGTAGGTATTCAGCGGATCTTACAATCTTTGAAAAGTGAGCCATTTGTCATTTTAGAATATTAATAATTTTTTTATTTGAAACTAAAGAACTGTATCTGTCAATTTAGTTTCATAACGTATAAAAGGGAATTTCTCATTACAGAATTTTATAGATTTTACCAGCTCCAAATATAAATGTAATAGAGAATCTACAACTATTTTTAAAAGAAAGAAGTCAGTTTATTTTTGGTTCACGGTTTGAAGCTCATGGTGGGAGAGGTTACTGTGTGGGAGCTTGAGGTAGCTGGTCACATTCCACCCATAGTCAGGAGGCAGAAAGAGACAAATGCTAATGATGTTTAGCTTGCTTTTTCTTTTTAAACTCAGTCCTGTTCTCCACACCATCAAATGATACAATATATATTTTATATGATTATCTCCATCTCATCTAACCAAATCTTGATAATCCCTTACAGACAAGTTCAGAGATTTGTCTTCTCCATGACTCTAAATCCCATTATACTGACCTTTAAGGTTAATCATCATAACCCAAAACATGGATTCAGGATTCACTGAGTAGCAAGCACATCACAATGTGGAAGCACTCAGATTAGCTTTATAGTCACAGAATAAAGAAGGCCATAGGACAAAGCATTTAGTTACATCATTGTTGAGAAGCATTAGGAAGGTGAACTTCAGCACAGATAGGAGAATTTACAGGTTTTCATAGTATTTTGTAGTGTTCTTAGCCCTATGGTTAGCAGAGGTTCTGGTTCAGTGTGGTGGTTTGAAAGAAAATGACCCCAAGAAGGAGTGGCACTATTAGCAGGTTTGGCCTTGTTGGAGGAATGTGTTTCACTGTGGCAATAGGCTTTGAGATCTCTTTTTCTCGAACTTCCCTTGGTGTGACACTGAGACCACTTCCTGTTGCCTTTAAACTAAGATGTAGCCAGCAACATGCTTGCTTGCACATTGTCATGCTTCCCACCATAATGATAATGGACTAAATCTCTGAAACTCTAAGCTGTCACATCAATTAAATATTTTTCTTTATAAGAGTTGCTTTGGTCATGGTGTCTCTTCAATGCATTAGAAACCCTAGCTAAGACAATTGGCTAAGTTTAAAAATATATTTATTAAGTTATTTTGTGATGATTTTAGGGCAGACACAAACATTAAAGTAATTAGATATTAAAAAACTTAAATAGCGCAAGGTAATTATGACTCTCAACCTACAACATTCTATCTCTCCACAATCACAAAGTTCTAGGGAGCCAAGGTCTAGGTGTCTTCAGGATTTCCAATACAAATGAAACTTGCTTGGAGAATCTACCATGTTTAATCTGATAAAAAGTTTTAAAAATATCTTATAATTTTACCAATAGATTAATTCAGTTCTTCACCTTTATCATGAGAGCAGCTTCTTTGTGGAGTGGATGGTGATTAACACAGAGAAATACAACCATTCAATATTCAGAGCACAATAGATTTTGAAATGCATTGTTCGTTAAGGAATCATACATACATAGATACATACATAACATATATAATACAAACATACATACATACAAATGTATTGCTACATGTATCTGTATATAATATATATGATATCTACATATCATCTATATCCATCCATCTATCTATCTATCTATCTATCTATCTATCTATCTATCTATCTATCTATCTATCTATCTATCTATACCTATACAAATGTTGCAAAAGCATACAGAAAACCCGTGTAAAGTCAAGATAGTATAAATTCCAGCTTGGAGAACATTATTGGATACACTATCTCCTCCTCAGTCGGGGGCATGGTGGCAATCGCACACTTTTCCTACTATTGTGTTCTCTTCTTTAGCCTTGATGTTAGGGTATGTTTCTGGTCTTATTGTCACTTGCAATGCAGTGTTTTGTTGATGTCCATGAGTGGTCTGTTCTTTTTTTTTATTTTTTTATTATTTTTTTTACATTGTTTTATTTTTTTCCGTTCAAAAACATAATTAAAGAAATAACATTTTTTCCTTTCTTCCCCTTCTCCCGGTCCCCTCCCGCTACCCCCCCCACCCCTCCTCCCTCTCCCTTCTTCCTTGAAAGAGGGCATGGTGCCCTGCCCTGTTGGAAGTCCAAGGCCCAGGAAGGCAAAGGGGAAATATAGATGAGAGGAGAGGTGCAGGGGAGAGACTGAGGAAGAGTAAGGAGAGAAAACTGCTGGGATGTAATATATGAGAGAAGAATTTTAAAAAATCTCCATCAAGCACAAAAGTCCAAAAGTGGGAGATTACATATTAAAAAATATTTGTGTACCATAATTGTGCTTGAAGGAGTATTTTAAAAAGGACACAACGTGCCAGTTGATGGTAGCAGAGACCATTAATCTCAGCACTCCAGAGACAAAAGCAGGTGTATCACATGAGTTAGAGGCGACCCTAGTCTGTGGAGTTAGTTCCAGGACAGGGAGGAATTCACAGAAATACTACGTCTTGAAAAACAAAGCAAAACAAATAAACAGAACAACCCCAGCTACAATAAAACATAGATTGCTGGGTAGGTAAAGAAGGGTTGGTATCTTTGAGGAGTTGGGAAATGGTAGTGAATGTGTTCAAACATGAAAAACATTCTCAAAGAACAAGTAATAATGAATACACTTTTTTATTGACTTTTTTTTTATTGAGCTCTACATTTTTCTCTGCTGCCCTCCCTGCCTCTTGCCTCCCCTTTCACCCTCTCCCAAGGTTTCCATGCTCGTAATTTACTCAGGCGATCTTGTCTTTTTTCTACTTCCCATGTAGATTAGTTCTATGTATGTCTCTCTTAGGGTCCTCATTGTTGCCTAGTTTCTCTGGGATTGTGATTTGTGGGCTTGTTTTCTTTGCTTTATATTTAAAAACTACTTGTGAGTTAGTACTTGTGAAAATTGTATTTGTGGGTCTGGGTTACCTCACTCAAAATGATGTTTTCTAGCTCCATCCATTTGCCTGCAAAATTCAAGATGTCATTTTTTTTTCTGCTGTGTAGTGCTTCATGGTGTAAATATACCACGTTTTCCTTATCCATTCTTCAGTCGAGGGACATTTAGGTTGTTTCCAGGTTCTGGCTATGACAAACAATGCTGCTATGAACATAGTTGAGCATACTGAATACACTTTTAAATTCTGTGATTATGTCTGAATTTTTACTTGCATTCCTGAATATTTTCCTGTCCTTGATTGGGTTTTTCATGGTTAACTATCTTTTCAAAGGCTGTAACAGGCCTATCATTTTCATGTTTTATCTTTCACTGAACATGAAATTGTCTTAATGCCATCAAATCATAGTATTCCTATTTCTAGAACACAGAAAAAATCTTTTCACATCTTTTATGTTCCAAATATGCCTAAAGAAAATAACATTATTATAAATGCCAAATTTTGTTCAAATTTTATAAAATACTAAAAATCAATCAAACAGTAACCTGAAATAAAAGAATATGGTACTTTTCCTTAAGAAAAACTTTTAAAGAATTTTGAGATCAGGATAAATGGTTTTGTTTCTAGAAATATTTTGTCACTATGCCTTAACAGAAAGACAGATAGATATGTACTAGGATAAGAAGCTAATTGAATGTAAAAATAAATTCACAATAATTATGCTTTATGCTAATTCAAATACCATAATTTTATTTCAATTTTCATCACATTTTTTCAGAGTCTGATATTAAATATTTTAAGACATGTGAATTGACTGATTTGGTTTCTAGATAATATATGATGAAAACAAATATATTCTTGAATTTGGCAATAATTATTTCTGGAAAATATGCATATTTTGAAATAAATCATGGCACACTTTTCAGCAGAAAAATGAGTACTCAAAGTTCCAGATTCTCATCTCTGTACAAGGAATGTGTCATTTTGCTTTGTGAAGACTTTTGAATGTGGGTTTTTTTTTTACTTTTTAATGTTTATTTAAAACTCTACACAAGTAGGGCTTGGGAATCTAGTCTAGTTGCAGAGAACTTGCCTTCAGTATATAACAGAATGTATATTTTGTTATGAATGTTGAGATGGTGAAATTATTATGGATTTTCCATGGACTCCATTGCAATCAAGAGGACTATTACATATGACAAGTTGTTAGGTGGATAACAGATTTGAGTACATGAATTTTGAAGATTTGAGAAGGTGCATGAGTAAAGAAATGATGTAATATAAGTGGGGAAGGTAAGACAGAGAACACAATATCTCCTAGAATCTCCAAAAGATTATAGTTTCTATGTAGGATGGCTAGTCTCAGATGCTATTTGATGAGTTGTAGAATCACCTAAGGTACAGTCCTCTTTGACATGTTTATGGAGTCATTAGTTTGATTTGGCTAATTGAGGTGAAAAGGCCTTCACATTATGGGTAGTTTATTAATCAAAATGGGATCTTGGATTGAATAAAAATGGAAAAACAAAATGAGTACAAGCATATCACTGGGCACCCCAAGCTCTTGCTGCCATGATGTCACCATGTGTTGAATGATACACTTGATTTTTCTCAGCATATTTCATCAGGACAATAGGAAAATTCCTGAGACACTTGCATGACTTAATTTTAAATCAATGAGGTCCATATAGAGTAGTGCATATTTTCTCTTCTAACCATGATTTTCTGTCATGTCATTATGGAAGAAAACACCAGTTTATGATTGTTACCAGAAGAATGTGTCTGTCTTTGGTGGCAATGAAACTCACACTTAAAATATAATGGTCTGCTTTATTTATTGGTTTTAATGATTTTATTTATTGATATGATGGTTTCAAGTTCCAAAAAATATTTTTGTGCAGTATATTTAAAGACCTTATTTTAAATTAGTTTCATATGTGGATTATAAGACTATTTATCTGTCAAAAGTAAATCTGGTAATTCATCATTTCCCTATTAGGCTTGGAACATTTAGCATACAAACTTCAGGAATAAGAAAATAACTGTGACTATAATAATTGAAGATATCTAATACAGCATGTTTTCCAGTTCCCAGTTATAGGTTATTTTCATATCCTATTATTTCTTCTAGAAGTTCCTATGATATTTGTTGTTGCCACAATCCATATCTCCAAGAAAGAAAAACACAACACAACAGAAACATGCCTTCATTATAAATCAAGCATAAATTCTACAATGCACACAAGTAAGAAAACAAAATTTTCATAAACAAATATACTTATTACATTTCAAGATATAAAATAATGATAATAATAATAAATTATTTTTAAAAAGGAAAAAGATATAAGCTGAAGTTGAACAAAAAGAGCTCATATTGAATCATTCAGTCTTGATTGATTAACTTTCTATCATTACCCATTAAGAAAGACACTAAGCCAGGTTGTGGTGGTGCACATCTTTAATCCCAGCACTCGGGAGGCAGAGACAGGCAGATATCTGTGAGTTTGAGGCCAGCTTGGTCTATGGAACTATTGTCAGTAAAGGCTCCAAGGCTATAAGGAGAAACCCTGCCTCAAAAAACAAAATAAAATAAATTAAAATAAAATAAATAAAATAAAGTCATTTAATATCTCTGTGCTTCTATTCCCCATCTAGAAAGCAATACAGTCATTTGGTAGGATCAAATCAAAATGTTTGCTAAAAATAGTTTTTCTAACTGGACAGTAGGATCTTATTGCAATTGATAGTATAATCATGGAACATTTTAAATTTAAAAATTCAATTACAAATTATTGCTGATGCTGACATGTAATATTTGCAGATATAAATTGTATAAAATGAATACATAAATCTTTTCCTAGCCCAAGAATGGGATCTTTTATTGATCTGTTTGTATCCTAACAGCTAGAGAAGTAATTGGAGAGTATTGTAGGATCCTCTTCAGTAAGACTTATTACTATAATGCATAGTTAGCTTAGCACATATTAAGCAGAGGCGAGGAAATGGACCAGGCCTCCTTTTATTCTACTCATGTGATTCCTGACCACCTGCAGTCCTACGTCATCAGCCTATTCAGCTTTTACCAAGTCTGAACTAGCAAATTTTGCAGAGGACATATTATCTCATAGATTCTGATGTACTTGATAGAAGATAAGGGAGGGAGCTCATGATGTCTCAAAGATCATCAAATATCATTAGGCTTTCCAATAAGTCATAATTAACTTTGTGTTTAAAGAAGGGAACAACAGGGTCACCAGTCACACATTCTGGGAAGGCAGCCAAGACACTACCATGGGAGTCATGATGCCTGGGTGTAAATTGTGGAGGCTGGACCTGCAGTGTGTACAGATCAAGAGTGAAAGACTATTAACATGACAAGGGAGAGATACATTTCTAATAAGGTGAGCAGATGCCTTGCCAAGCATGGGACATTATCCTTTGACTTAATGACCAGAGTATGCATGCTCTCAATTTGACATGGCCCTCTTCTAGAATTAGTTCCAACTATACTCAAAGAATGAATTTAAACCTAAAGGTAAGAAAGGGGAACATGTTACCTGCAATTTTAATATATTATAGAGGAAATCAATATTAGAGACTATAATGATAAAATGGTAAGTATGTATTTGAGAAAAATTTCATGAGAATTCTTTGGTTCAAATGTTTGAAATGTTCTTGAAATAACAAAAATGCAGTTTTATTTGAGAAGGGACAAGTATTTCTTTAGAAAGTTCAAACTTGTGTGTGTGAGTTGCTTTATTCTTGTAGAGTATTCTTCTTTTCAGTTCACTGCTGTAGGAATTCCTACAGCCAGTAGTATTTAAGTTTCCCGCCCACTTGGGCGTGGCCTCTTATATTTAGCCAAAGTGTGCTTCCGCTTTTCTGGCTGCGGGATTTGGTTGCTGTTCTCTGTTCCAGCAGAGGATATTGATTTGTAAGTCTACCCCTAAATAAATAACCATCTATTATTCTCAATTTTGAGCTAGTGTGGGATTTCTTTTAAGCGTCCTTCTTCAGTTCACCAATACTTTTCCTGAACCATAAGAACAAGCAGAATAGGAAAAGTTGATTCTTACCTCCTAATTCGAATAATGAGAAAACTTTTCTATTCTGTAAGCTCTTTGGCACTCAGTTCATCAATTCTGCTTAATTAGTTATGTGGATATCATCAAGTCAGGGAGTCTTCCTATCTGAAGAGGAGAGTTTTTCCTGTCTCCTGAAGGAACCTGCCTGCTTTTTTGGTGTAGGGATCACAGCAGGATGAACCATGGGGTTCATTCTCTCAAGGAGCATCATACAGTTCTTCTTTTCTACTCCTACTGGTTTCTTTGTGTTACAAGTTATTCAAATGCATTTTACAAAAGAATTTAAAGTTGGGACAGTGATTTTAAATCATATTAAAAAAACACCTTATACAATCTAAAGCAATTACTAAAAAATAAAATGATGGCTCTGTTTTGGAAATTACCTAACAAGCTCATTATCAAATCTAAAGTTTTTATTTATGTAGTACTTTAATCAGAGAAGTCCTAAATTTTCTTGTGATATAAAAATCAGAAATTATGGGACAATAAAATCAGCCTTTATTTCCATTCAAATACAATTAAAATACCTTCCAGAAGAGTACACTTTATAAAAGATGAAAGGTTAATTGATTATTAGACATTCTATATTTTATTGCTACTTTAAATGCTGGGATATTTTGATTTTTAAATTCCTATATTGTAATTTTATATACATTAAAAAGTTTAAAACTAAATTAATATGGTATGTTAGCTCCTGAAGCTCTATGCATACTACTTACAGTAAAGTTGTGATACTGTAACCGTCTGTGAGATTACTGTACTTGAAAAACTTTCAGAATGCAATATGCCCTTGACATATGGCCCTATTGTTTTTCTACAAATGTAGCCCAGGCTATTATCTGACATGGGAAGTCCTTCTGTATATGTGCTGCTTTTATTGGCTTATGAATAAAGCTGCTTTCGGCCAATGGCTTAATAGACTATAGCCAGACTGAAATAGATATATATAGAGAGAGTAGGCAGAGTCAGGGAGAAGCCATGTAGCTGCTGCCAGGAACAGATGCCTCTGCTGCAGCCTGCAAAAACTTTGCCCGTAGGCCACGACCTGGTGTTGATGCACAGATTAATGGAGATGGGATAGTTTAGGATATAAGAGCTAGCTAGCAATATGCTTAAGCTATTTGCCAAATAGTATTGCATATAATGTAGTTTCTGAGTTATTATTTAGGGTCTAAGCAGCGAGGAACAAACAAACAGGCTCCCCCAACTGTTATCTATTACTGATTCTTTTATTACCATTATTCTTAAAGGGCTCATTCAAATTGGGCAATGGTGGCACATGTGTCTAATCCCAGTACTCAGGTTGCAGAGGCAAGCAGATCTCTGTGATTTTGATGCTGATCTGGTCTACAAGAGCTAGTTCCAGGACAGACTCCAAAGCGACAGAGAAACCCTGTCTGGAAAAAATATTAGATGATTCCCATGAAGAAATATTTAAATATAGCTTTTCAGACTTGGAGTAGTTTCTTATCCAAATAAAGTGATTTAAGAACTAGATCATAAAGTTTAACCATTAACACTTTTATCAGACATAAATGTAACAACAATAATCTTTAAGGGTTTCTGTCCTCAACTATCTAAAAGCTAAAATATTTTCTAGGTTGTCTTTGATTTTCAAAACATATTAATTATTTTAATGTTTATTAATGCCCACTTATGTTCTTTAAATGTATAACTAAAAGGATTTTGTTTGAAAAGAAGGGAGAGGGTTAAAATAATTTTTGTGATTTATAAAAATAGAATTTAAAAAATGTGTGCTATATTTCTAGCTATTAGCAGTTTGTTTCATAAAAAGATAAAATTATGTAATCCTTAAAATAAAGTTTATAACTCAAACAATTCATGAGAAAACTAAGGGTCAAATTCCTAGATTGTATTGCAGTGTTACATGCTCTATATATTTCTATAAATCTTAGGCATATAAGAAATTGTCAGTGTGTATAACAGAGTTCTTCTTTTCAATATTGCATGGTTCTCTTCCTTGATTAAATACTTCCCCACACATTTGATGAAGAACATAGGGAATTTCTATTACTTAGATGTCTTTCATTTGTCCTATTCTGGAGACATATTTCTACTAGGAAGATTAGCTTTGCATGGGTTAGTTCACTTCCATAGTGGGAGTCATATATCCATCAAAACATATAAAAGAGACTGATGATCTCCTAATTAAGGCTGAATTTATGTTAGACACTTCTCTAGGATATTCTTCATGGGGAAACAGAGTAGTGGATGCTTATTTCCACTAAAGAATTGTAACATTTATCTGAAAGCAGAAAGTAATCATAAATGAATCACACATGTAGTTCCTATATTAATTTTATTAATAACTCATAGAAAAGCACCAGCTTTAACACGGAAGTAGACCACTAAACAACTATAAAATTGTTGAATGCAAAGATTTTATCACAAACCAAACAGGGTAGTTTTACTAATAACCAAACCCTGAAATCAATTTAGAAGTGGGGTGAACTGTTCAACATTCTGTTTTATAGAGTAGAACATCTGTATGACAGAGGAAGGATACAATGCTCAAATCATCATTTATGTCAGGAATAGCCACAAAAAGACTCATTGTGGGTTTTTTTTCTTGATACTATCACCAAACAAAAATAAATAATCAATAATAGCAAAATTAAAAACCTAAAATCTGTGTTTTTGTGTTATCACATGTCCAAGACTATGTATCAGGTCATACATATTTGATTAACTGAGACTACAGTATATGAGTTTTTCTCAATGAAATAATGAAATAAAATGCTGATTATTATTACAGTTATAGAAATAAATAGGGAAAGCTAAGATACTGGTCTTTAAAAGTAGATTCAATTTCCTTTCTCCAATTTATTTGTTATACCTAACAATAAATATTACATACAGGCATAGTCTGAAGACAAACAATAGAGATGAATCAAAATGCTAGTTTTATACAACTTCAAAGAAATTTATGTAAAATTTAGATGAGTATACTATTCTCAAAACCATAGCTTCTGTAATCCACATTGACCCAAGTTAAATAGGATTTTAATCCATTTAGAATACTGTATTACAATAACTGAGAACTATTTAGTGAATTCCTTCTTTCATCATTTTCATATTTTATATTTATTACTGTGTATAGTGTTTACACTTATGTTCAAACCTTAGCCTCCCACGCAGCTCATTATAAATTCCTTGTTCAGATCTTCAGGGTAGTTTAAAGAGCAGATATGTTCTGTTCTTCTGGATTTAAGGAAGTAATTGAATGAGATATTTGAAGATTCAGTATCTAGTGTTGACTGTTTGCTAGGATGGTAAATATTCAAGGAGCTCTGTCCTCACGACTTAATTCTTCCTAATGGATTCAACTCCTAACACAATCAAATGAAACATAGAAACATGTAAGTTTTAAGAAACACATTCATATCATTGTATTCTTCAATTGAATCCAAAATTCATTCCTACTCCTTTGAAATGAATTTCTTTTTTCCCAGTCATTACTGAAGCATTAAGTTCTTATATAAGCTGAACACAGATACAGGTCATAGATAAGGAGTGACATAACCTAATGTAATTTCTTTTCACTGTGGAAACTTGTGAAATCAAACAAACTGCATTTCTAAGATATAATGGATAAATAGGAATAGACACTTTTCATTTTTAAAGTAAGATGTGGAAGAAAGAAAAGAAATGACAGATCCCATTCAATCATAAAACATAATGAAAAACTGCCATTGACCTTGATAGAAAATAATCTCTTTGACTTGATGTCTTTCAATTGAGAGTCACAAAGATGGAGGCTTTTACTTCCAAGAAATCCAGAGGCTTTTTTCCCTCTAGCTGTGTTAGGAAGGGTTTGAATCCAGCAATGCCTCTCTCTATCAGGTTCTAAAGCTATAGATAATATTCATTGTGATAGATGACTGAACAAATTCTACTTAGTCTGGGTTCTTGAGACTATAATGTTGTCTGTTGGTCAAATCTGGGTTTTAGGAAAATTTACTCAGGCCTATTTATATATTGTGGGTACAACCTTCATTGTGTTTGGGTTGTTTAGACACACCTGAAATCAGAAAACTGGTAATGTAGAACCACTGCAATGAAATGAGTAATGAATGGAGTGGCCAAGGAGTATTATTAAACAGCCACACACTAAAATTTTTATGCTGAAATTCCCTTAACCAAATATTCATTATAATTTTTTAAAGAAATACTCACTTTACTAATCATTAAGACAAGTTAATTTTTCCATTTTAGATTATGAATTTTCTGTTGTCCACACTTTCCCATGTCGAAGGCTTGATACTTTGACTTTTAAATATTTCCAACAATCTTTCAAGAGTATTGATACATATTTTAATAGGATTGTGCCTTTCAGTATAGTATATTTTCTTTGTGAATCTTGACATGAATCACTCATAAAAGTTTGGGCATGTGACTTTTTGGTAATTTGTGTTTATTTTTTGTTTATTTTTCTTTTTATAAATCCTGTTCTACAATAACTAACTTTATATGGAAAAAAAAGCCCAGGAGCCAAAACAATCCTATACAATAAAGGAAATGCTGGAGACATTAGCCTCCCTGACTTCAAACTCTATTACAGAGCTACAGTAAAGAAAACAGCTTGGTATTGGCATAAAAACAGAGACATTGACCAATGGAACCAAATCGAAGACCCGGATATTAATCCACAAACCAATGAACACCTCATATTTGACAAAGAAACTAAAATTATACAATGGAAAAATGAAAGCATTTTTAAGAAATGGTGCTGGCATAACTGGATTTCAACCTGTAGGAGAATGAAATTAGACCCTTATCTATCACCATGCACAAAACTCAAGTCCAAATGGATTAAAGACCTCAATATAAATCTGTCCACACTGAACCTGATAGAAGAGAAAGTGGGAAGTATTGCAGGCTGAGACCACTTCTTGTGAAAAATCCCAATGGTACAGACAATAAAAGCAACAATAAACAAATGGGACCTCCTGAAACCGAGAAGCTTCTGTAAAGCAAAAGACACAGTCATTAAGACAAAAAGGCAGCCTACTGAATGGGAGAAGATCTTCACTGACCCCACATCAGATAAAGGTCTGATCTCCAAACTATACAAAGAAGTCAAGAAACTAGACATTAAAATGCTACATCACCCAATTAAAACATGGAGTAATGATCTGAACAGAAAATTCTCAACAGAAGTTCGAATGGCCAAAAGATACTTAAGGTCATTTTCAACTTCCTTAGTGATCAGGGAAATGCAAATAAAAACCACCTTGAGATACCATCTTGATTCTGTCAGAATGGCTAAAATCAAAATCAACAACGATTGCCTATGCTGGAGAGGATGTGGAGTAAGGGGAACTCTCATCCATTGCTGGTGGGAATGCAAACTTGTGCAACCTCTTGGAAATTAGTGTAGCTGTTTCTCAGGAAATTGGGAATAAATCTACCTCAGGATCCAGCAAAACCACTCTTGGGAATATACCCAAGAGAAGTCCAATCATACTACAAAAGAATTTGTGCAACTATGTTCATAGCAGCATTATTTGTAATAGCCAGAAACTGGAAACATCCTAGGTGCCCCTGAATGGAAGAATGGATCAAGAAAGTGTGGAATATATACACATTAGAATACTACTCTGCGGTAAAAACAATGACATCTTGAATTTTGCATGCAAATGGATGGAAATAGAAAACGTTATCCTGAGTGAGGTAACCCAAACCCAGAAAGATGATTATGGTATGTACTCATTATTAGTGGACCCTAGCCATAAAACAAAGGACACTAAACTTATAGCTCACAAGCCCAGAGAAGCCAAATAGCAAGGTAAACCCAAAGAAAAACATATATAGATCCTCCAGGAAATTGGAAGCAAACAAGATCGCCAGGCAAAAGTTGGAAGCATGGGGGCAGGGATAGAGGTGGGAGTAAGGGGGTGGGGGAAGGGGAGAGAGGGAAGGAAAAGGGAGAAAGGAAGGACTGGGGAGAGCTTGGGGGAGTGGTAGGGTGGAGATGGAGGAAAGGTGGATATTGGAGAAGGGAATAAAATATCTACATTAAGAGAGTCATGGCAAGATACTTGGCTCTAGAGGGAATCCCAGGTGTCCACGGGGATGTCCCCAGCTAAGTACTTGGGCAGCAGAGGAGAGGGTGCCGGAACTAGCCTTGTCCAATAGTTACATTGATGAATATTTTGATCAACACCATAGAAATTTCGTCCGATGGATAGAGATAGAGACAGAGACCCACATTCACATCAGAGCAATGGACTGAGCTCCCTAGTTCCACTCGAAGAGCAGAAGGTGGGAGAAGATAAGCAAGGAAGTTAGGACTATGAGGGGCTGGTCCACCCCCTGAGACAGTGTGCCTGAAATAATGGGAGCTCACCAAATCCAGCTGGACTGGGACTGAATGACCATATGACCAAACAGGACTCTCTGAATGTGGCTTCCAATGGGGGCAGACTGAGAAGCCATCAATAATGACACTAGGGCCTATGTCCTCTGCATATATTATCTTTTTGGGAACCTAGTCTATTTGGATGCACACCTTCCTAGGCCGAGATGAAGGAGGGCCTTGGACTTCCCACATGGAAGGGTACCATGCCCTCTTTTAAGGAAGCAGTGGGAGGGAGGAGGGGGGAGCGGGAGGGGACTGGGAGAAGTGGAGGAAATGTAAATTTTTTTGAATGAAAAAAATATCTATACTAGAGAAATAAAGTTTGACTCCAGGGGTCATAGATGACAGAACAAATGTGTATTTTTAGCAGGGGTTAAAAATGATATTAATAGATTTGAACTGAAACCTACTTAAATTCCTACCCTGTAATATCTTTTGTAACCTTGAAGAAATTAATTTACCCCAAATTACATTATTTAAAAATTGGACATGAAAGTCTGCAGGATATTTGTGGATGATCACACTGTTTGTTGAGTAGAAATAAAGAGTAGTATTTCAAAATAAAATAAATAAATTTTACCATGGCACACATTGAATTTTTTTTGTAGATAGTATTTAAGGCACCATGCTATTTTTTTATTCTCAATATCTTAGATTTCTCAGGTTACTATACAAGAACTCTAGCTTGGGTAGCTAATAACCAGCAAGAAATTTTTTTTCTCTCAGTTATAGCTCCTGGAGCATTCAAGAACAATGTAGAGAAAACCATTGTTGTCTGGTAAGAACCATTCCCAAGATCAAGGACTTTATGATACTCGCGTTGTAGAAAAGGCAAAGTAAATCAATGAAACTGTTATATCAAAGCGCTAATCTCATTTATGAGCGCTCTATATCCATGACTTAATTAATGATCTTCCTAACTCACAACATACAAATACTATTATCCTAAATATTAGATTTAAATGTGAGATCCAGGGGGACAAAATAGCGAGTCCCAAATTATCAAGTTGAATTTTCTAAGAATGTTTAGAATGTCTGTAGTAGCTGTAATCATTAAGGAGGCCTTTTCTTACATGTCAGCATCCGGCTTATGTTTTTATTTATATACTTTCTGTTACTGGATGTCTTTTTGCCACTGGTACTTTACACTCTTTAAAGAGTAATACATTCATGAATATTTTAATGTTTCCTATCTGTAAATTTCTCCACTTATTTTAAAGATACCAGTATCCAATCCTCTATTAAACTGAGTATTTTTTATTTGTTGATGTAACTTGGTAATTACTTTTAAATAAACAGGAAATCATTTAACAAGGTTATCTAGTAATGTGAATAACGATATTGGAACGTGTTTCTATGTGAATCCATGCTAATTGTGAAAACTGAATTCATGAAATATGGAATGTTTATTCTGCTAGCTGTACAAGTTAACCAGCTTTCCTATTTGATTTTGCTTAGTCAAAACCAAAAATACTGCACTACTTTGGAAATTTCAGTGGGTTAATCATATATTCAAAGTTGTATGCCTAGGAAATGTGAGATTGAGGCAACACAAGGAGAAAGAACCCCAAACGTTGTGATTTCTAATTTCCTACAGTATGCAGATGTGGAATAAACAGTTTGTACACTTGGAGACCTGGCTTATTCTGATTTCTTATGACTACCTCTTTTGTGGCTTTCCTTTGAAATTATTTACATAAATCCCTTAGAGCATATCTCTTTATTGTTATATCCTATACTTAGCATATTTCTCTAGCTTAAATCTCAATGACACACTGTTTGTTAAATGATGCAGAAAAAAATTAATGAAGTTCTATTACAGTGTATGGGGTTATGGGGATAAAGAACAAAAACAACAACAAAATGTTAAAAAAACAACAACAACAACAACAAAAACGAGCTGTTTTTTGAGATCAGCTTGTCCTGAACCTTTAAAGGATGACTAAGCTATTAGCTATGTCCAGGATTGGGAGTCAGAAAAGGGAGGTAAATACTTTAGTAATTACAATTGTCTGTAATAGTCAGAACTTGATATAAACTGTAATCATCAGAACTGAGGGAACCTCAATGGAAAATGAGTGCAAAATATCAGACCGTAGTGCAAAGGTATCTCAAAGATGACCAATTTGAAGTAACTCATCATGTGGTCACTGAATTCAGTAGACAGGGGGGGAGAGTTACATTTGGGTCATATTTTATATATATATATATAAATTTATATGATAATTTAATATTATCTACAGTTCAGTTTTTCAATATTTGAGTAAAAGAGTTCTTAAAATTTAGATAAAATGAAAGTTCCCTGAGTATATTTAGAAACCCAGAAATGACTGATATCGCAGTGGGAAATTGTATTTTTTGGTAAAAAAGAATGATATAAAATGGTTTAACATGATTTAATCATATTATAACTTTAAGACAATTCAATCACCACTATCCATCTGAAAAAAGTAAAGAATAAAAACAAAGACTAGTTCAAAACATATCCTCATTTTTAAAGTCGGTTTTTCATAATTATTTTTAAGTACAATATTTATTCCAGGTAATAAAAAGCATAGTTTTTGTTCCATATTACCATTACTTTAATACTCATACAGATTTTAGTTAAAACTGCTCAAAAGCCTTGGGAACAATTTTTCTTCTCTCTTTTGTAATTAAATATGCAAAACTTGCTTCTCTTGGTCTCCAGGATTCTGTAATCTCTGCCATTTTGTGACATTTTGAAAATAGTGTGCCAAGCAGAAAAGGCAGACTCTGCCCTTTAGAAAACAATGGCACAAAAACACTTAGTTTTCAAGGCTGAACAAATGACTTGACATGGATTAATTCCATTCTATAAGAAACCAGTATATCATCAGTTACAGAACATTCATTTGATAGATTTGATTGGTTTATTTTTATGGCAGCATTGTTTATATGTATCTGTGTATACACTCTTAGACTTCCTCAAATGTATGCTAGATCTGAGTAGGAAAGAATTGTGTACATATATATTCTATATTTTAATGCATAATGTTCTCTTTTCATTGTTGAAAAAGGCAAAGTACATGGCAGGCTTCTTGGTATAAGCAGAATTTTACTGAAATTTTCCCCTTGTGTTTGGAAGAATGATTCTAAGAATATTTATGACAATACAGAAAATAGAAGGGCAAAAGAGTCTTGTTTGGAATTTGAGCATATGCTGCATTTATTTTATATTCATTTCTCTTCACAACAGATCTGGCCAGTATTTCCACAGCTTGTATACAGCACCTTGATAAAATGAGATAATGTATGTAAAACACTCAGATACAATGCGGATTTTTTTGGCTATTTTTACAGTTTCCACATTTTAGAAAACAGTGTTGATCCCAATTACAGTGATACTGGATATAATATTTTAACTGTTCAATTGTAATATTCAGAACATAATCTGAATTTTCTTCATGATGTAACAAATTTACTTAGATATTATGGTGAATTGAATGAGACTAGCCTTCATAGACTTATATATTTGAATGTTTAGTCACCAGGGTATGGAATTGTTTGATCCAGGTGGAATGGCTTGGTTGGAGTAGATGTGGCATCATTGGAGGAAGTGTGTGAACAGAATGGAATTTGAGTTTTCAAAAACCTATTCCAGGTCCACTTTCCTTCTCTCTCTCTCTCTCTCTGACTGATATGTTGAAGGCAAACAGGTAGAGCCCTCAGCCACTTCTCCAGCACCATGCCTGCCTGCCAATCACTATATTGATAATAAAATATAGTGATTTTTTATCTTTTATATTTATATTTTATTATAGTGATAATAAAAGACTAACACTTTGTAATTGTATGCAATCCTCCAGTTACATTTTTTCTCTATAAATGGTATCTCTTCACAACAATGTAACAATAAATAAGACAAAATTTGGTACGGGCTGCTGTGGAAGCACATTCTGCTCCTTCAGCCATTAGCCTTTAAGATATCAGCCCACTTGGGCATGGTCTCTTATATTTTAAAAAGCAGCAGGAACGTGTGCCACTTCTCTAGCTTCCTGCTCCCATTCCGGCTGCTGGACTCTCTTTCCTGTTTGCGCTCAGAGGATTGTTGTTTAGGACAGTGATCTGTAAGTTTTTCCCCTTAAATGAATAATCCTTTATATAATCAATAATTCTGAACTGGTGTGGGATTGTTTTATGGCATCAACGAGCATGGAATATTACAAATGGTTGATCATACTGTTTTTCAGTGTAATATAGAAGACTTTGGAACTTTGCACTAAAAAAGCATTTGAATCCTTTGAAATGGACTTAATGGACTATTCTGGTAAGTCAAAAACAGTAGTAGTGCTGAGAGTGATTTGACTATACAAGTCAGTAGAGGATTTTTTAGACCCAGGGTTATTTTTAAATTGCCCGGACCCCATTTTTGTGATATTTTGACAAATAAATGAAGTGGTTGTTTTAAACCCTTGTCCAAATAATCTGCCTGAGACTAAATGGATGTGTTTCCAATTAATGTCTTCCATAGATGACTTCATGAAAGCCTAATATTGACTGTGTTGAATGGTGTTATGTAGACCACCTTTGAAGTGGGAAAAAGAGAGATACAAATCACACAGTTAGAGGAACAAATGGGCAAAAGGAAACATAGTGTTAGAGCCAGTTCCTGTGCTCAGGTAGATATAAAGTTTAAAGAAAAAGGCCATATTGGAAACAGTATAACCTCAGGGAAAGCCTCCACCCAGCTCAACCTACAGCCTGTGAAATTAAAAGGCCACAGGAATTTCATAGGCCCAAACAATATTGGGAAGATTTTTGCAAATGTAATTGATGAGGGGGCCAGATTCTAACCTCACCCACATGGCTATAGCTTTATCAAGGAATATACACAGAAAAGAAGTTTATGGAACCCTTCTCCGCTGTTAAGGAGAGCTACAGAGACCAGATCTGCCAGAGAGCAGTAACTGCACACAGGCTTAGAAAGGCCACAGTGAGAAGCTGTGACTGTGAAGCTTGGATTGCTGGAGACTCTAAGATATTGCAGGTACTATAAATGGAAGATACTTGTGAACAAAAGCTCCAGACTTGGTGTGGACCCAGATTAACAAAGGAAAGTATGTTGCAGTCAAAAAAATTCAAAGGAGTGGGAAAACTGAAGAATACTTTTGACATCAGACTTGAAGATGCAGAATTTAGAATTGAATCTGCAGGGTTTTGTCTTGCTTTAGTTCAGTATTTCCACACTATTCTTCATTTCCTCCCATTTGGAGTAGAAAATAAATATTCAATTCCTTTGTGTGTAGAAAGTATAGGATCAGCCCTTAGGGGTTACAGTCAAGAGATTGCTTTGAGCATCTGAAGAGACTTTGTACCCTTAAACTTTGTTGAGGTTGTGAAAGTCTATGTGATCTTTAAAGCTGGACTAAATTCATTTTGGATTATGATATGGCTATAAGTCTTTGGGGCTGTTGAATAGAATGTGATGTGTTGGATGAAAATTGTGTAAATATATTGCTTGTGCTGTAACAAATGAAGCTTATCTGAAGACCATAGTGCAGATCTAGCAACACTAATTAGCCATAGAGGCCAGATGGTGGTAGCGCACACCTTTATCCCCAACACTCAGGATACAGAGGCAGATGGAGCTCTGTGACTTAAAGGCCACCTAGTGCCTCATGAGATTGAATCAGTCTAAAAGGGAAAACAGAGCCAAGTGAAGGTGGCTCACACCTTTAATCCCACCACTAGGAGGTGGCGATGGGAAGGGATATGGCTGGGAGAAGAGAGGAATATAAGGTGGAAGGACACAGGAGTTTAGGATTCAGTCTGAGGTTTCATAGAGAAGGCATTCAGTCTGAGCATTTAGTTTGAGGACTTGCAAAGATAGGATACCCCATTTGATCTAGGATTTTGTAGTCATAAAAACTAGTAGCTAACTGCTCTGCTTCTCTGATCGTTCAGCTTTCACACCCTAATATCTGACTCCAGAATATTATTATTTAGAACAATTAGAATTCATGCTACAGAAAATAGTTCCAATAGTCTCATATATATATGTTTAGTTACTAGAATGGAAACTGTGTGAGAAGGATTAGGCTATGTGGCCTTGTTGAGGTAGGTGGTGGTCCTGTTTAAAAAAAACATAGCCCCAGAAATGATCTTTGAGATTTCAAAACCCCAAGCCAGGCCACTCTCCCAATCTCTCTCTCTCTCTCTCTCTCTGTCTCTCTGTCTGTCTCTCTCTCTCTTCCTATGCATTAGGATCTATAACTCTCAGCTGCTTCTGCCTCCTGCCTTCCAGCCCACACCCCACACACCCACCATGATGATTGACTATCTTTTGAACTATATGCAAGCTCCCAATTAAATGTTTTATTCTTTAAGTTGTTTTGGTTACACTGTCTCTTCATAGCAATAAGATGTATAATTAAGATGGACACAAAAATATTTATACTGCATTCAAGGCTTGATTCTCAGCATAAATTGCCAAATTTTAATAGCCAGGATCTTAGCAGGTGATGTATTTGCCAGGGTATTAGAAATCGCTGCCATAGCTTATACTTGCCTTTTAAAAAGAGGCCTAAAGTTTCTACTCTGAAAGAGTGAAGTCAACAAACACATTTCAATGAATTTTTAACAACAAAGTTATTTTTTGTTCCATAGGAAGTCATGGATGTGTGCAACAAATAATTAATGTAAACTAAATGCGAACATTATTTATTTGTGCTAAACATTTCTAAAATGAAATAAAATTATTATCAAAGAGATCTCATGCAAGGATGAAAGTGATTTTCTTAAAAGAGAGGTAATTGTAATGGATATTCTTGATTGTCAGCTTGACTACATCTGGAATTAATTAAAACCTAAGTGCTGAAATGTAAGTGATTGGTTGACTAAAGAAGAAAGTACCAAGGATTGGTTTACTCATTGATCCCAAAGTTATGCAAGCATCTCCAGAAAGTAGACAGCTGCTGTATTACAATTCCTTTTTGGAGCAAATATGAAAGATAACTATGAAGGGAAATCTTCACACAGGGTAGAACTTCAGTTAGTACCCAAGGTCATATATTTATGTAGAAGCAAAAGTGACTAGATATGATGACTGTTTAGTGATTTCTGGGCTGAAGCCAATGGCATGGCTGGATGGCCAGGGACTTGGAAAGAGCATGTATGGAAAATTGTTGAGAAGGTCATCTAAGGAAGAAGTCTATGGATAGGTCTCTGCAAGTGAGCAGAGGCTATGAAGTTGCTCTCTCCAGTGTAAATGCTTATCAGTGGGTGGCTTTAGCAGAGGAGGAGTCAAGTGATAAATTAGATAGGATGTCCTAATCTTTGGACTGTAAGTTTTTCCCTCTGTAATCCCTGTCATTGCCCAATGGGCCCATGAACAAAGTATCCATGGCAACAGAGATGGAGGTTAGCCATGGGCTCAAAACATGGACTTCCACTCATCAAAGCAGTTTGCTACAACTACTGCTGAGTTCTGATCTCCAAAAACAAGAGCCCAATACTGAGCCCCAGATAGGAAATCATTGTTCATTATAATAAGTCAGATACCTGGTGGCAGGTTACACATGCTAAACTACCTTCTCCATTGAAAGAACAATGTATTATTCTTATCAGAGTAGATACTTCTACTAGTTATGGAATTTATTTTTACGCATGTATTGCTTTTTCCAGAACTACAATCTATGGACTTAAAATATACCTTATGCCCTGTTATAATATTCTACACAGTATTTCTTCTGACAAAGAAAAACAACTCCATTGCCAGAGAATTGGTGTGGGAGGTCCCTCTGTCTATGTGCTGCTTTTCTTGGTTAATGAATAAAGAAATTGCTTTGGCCTGTTCATGGGGCAGAACTTAGGTAGGTGGGGAAGACAGAAATGAATGCCTAGAGGAAGAAGGATGGAGTCAGGGAGACACCATGGGGCTGCCGCCAGAGTCAGACATGCTGAAACTTTGCCAGTAAGCCACTGCCGTGTGGTGATACACAGATTAATGGAGATGGGCTAAATTAAGCTGTAAAAGTTAGCCAATAAGAAGTGAGAGCTATTTTGTAGTTTAGGGGTTTTCACATGGCCCCTTTAGCCTACGACTGATTCAATGTAACTTATTCCTGCCCTTTGAGGTTTCAAGAGTGTATAAAAAATGTCTAGTTAGAGCTTTGTTTCCCATGTAATACACCAATTCCATTTGTAGTGCATATATGTGTGTGTGTGTGTGTGTGTGTGTGTGTGTGTGTGTGTGTGTGTGTGTGTATGTGTGTTAGGAAGTTTATGTTTTATAAGTTTCAATACAAATCCTAAAATTTTCTTTTGTCCTATTCTTTATTATATCTTCTTAATTTAATTTTATTATTTTTAGGTCTTAGGTGCCCATTTATTCCTAAGATAAAGAGTTGTTTTCTAAGGAGAAAGAGAAAGAAAGGATGTGGATTTGTGGGTTGGGGAGAGGCTAG